>VZRV01001949.1:862456-974103 GCA_013398115.1 Falcunculus frontatus
GTGCGGTTCTAGGACTGCCGGGCGGGCGGGGGGGGGGAGAAGGGGCAGCGCTCACGGCCGGGGGTTGCGGTGTCAGGGGTGCGGGGCTTCAGCGCGGCGGATGCGCGGTGTCCGGAGCGCCGTGCTCGGAGCGCGGGAGCAGCAGCCCCAGCCTGACCCGAATCTCATCAGTTACGAAACCTGCCGCTGTAAGGTGCCTCTGTCCTCAGCGGGCTTCGCCTGTGCGCCTAGTTAGGGCTGTGTTTGCTGCAAGTTGAGTGCAACACAACCAGTTTTCAAAAGCCTTTCACATTTCTGTCAGTGGAAAAGATTTTCTTTAATCATCCAGTATCCTGCATCCCTTGGTGTCACTTTTAGAAATCCGAATTCCGACCATGGAAAATAATTTTCTGTTTTCTTTACTGTTTAGCCTATTGGATTTCTTTGATTTGGTGTAAAGCATTGATTAGGTTTGCAACTTCAGAGGCAACAGGTTTCTTCTTGTTCTACAGCTTGCTGGTGACTGTGGTTTGCTGTAGCAAACTGAAGTAAATGTCTCAAAGAAGTCTCTTATTTTTCTGAGACCTGGATTGACTTGTGATGCATGTATTTTCTAGCTTTATGTCTGTGTTGCATGTGGGATGCAAACTTGGCTATTTATCATAAGCAAATAGGAAAGAACTACTAAAGTTGTGGGAGAACTTATTTTCCCAGCAGTTTTTATTAAACAGCATAATTCTGGTGTTTGACAACGCTTCCAATCAGTAGTCAGATATTTTTGTTTACCTTGAATATCTTAAAAAAAAAGACCTTAGGTTCACGTGAAAAATATCTGTTCAGTGTGATGTGCTTTGGGACCTGTCTGTGATTTTGGAAAAAAAAAAGCTGAACTCTGGTGCTGTAGAAATGTTCTAGGATTGAAGGCTGCTGCTAGAAAACTCCAAAATAAGTACATCAGTTATGTTTTGTAATTGAGCAAAGTCATTTATGTAAGGACTAACCTGCAAGGCTGAGGAAGCTAAGTGCTCTCTACTGCCTGTCTCCTGGGTGCCCACTGACATGTATTGTAATGTTGGATATTAGCCAGATAATTTATTCTGTGACAAGTAGGTGTCCCCAAGGGTTTTAAGAGTGACTGCTCTGAGGAAGTATTGCATACTGATTCTTCTGAGGCAATTTGCAAATATGCTGGCTTATTTTTACACTGTGTAAGTTTTATAAGGCTGGTACTTCAGTGAAGAGTATGCTTTTATTTCTTGCAGAATGCTTATGTCCTATTGATTGGTACCCAGTCTGGAATATTTATGGATGGTCTTGTTACTTCACAAGGGTCTCCCTTTAAAGCATAGATAGTTTTCAGTAATTTGTAACATACGACTGTAAAAACCCCCGAAACTGTGTTTATCTACCTGTACAAGAATGCATTAGAAAAAATACCTTGTAAGAACACTTATCAGTTATCGTAGTTAAATATAACATGGTGGAGAAGTTTTAACATCCTACATTTATATAATTACTAAATTTACTTGGATGACTGTAATTTGTTAGTTTTGAAATTGTGGTTACCAGTGTAATTAGTGATCCAGATGTGGCCTCCTGTTAAGGAACAGGGCAACAGCATTTGAAACATGCGTAGGGGTAACTGTTCTGCAGAGTTAAAATCAAGGTATACAAGGCCTGTGTTTTTAATTTAATTCTCTGGTCAGAGTAGGATCTTTTTTGCAGGCTTTAAATACCCTACAGATGTATGGGTGAGGTGGAATTCTGGTGTGAAAAGAAGTATTTAAAGGCTTAACTTAAGACTTAACTGACAGGACTGATTAATGTGAAAGATAATGACCCTGACTTCTGGCTCATTGGCTCAGTTTCTTAGGAGTTTTAGATCACAGTGAGAAAGAACACAGTCATTCAGAAAGGGAACCCTCACAGAACCCGATAAACCAGGTTATGATATTTTATTTATAAAAAACCAAAAACCGAGCCAATGTTAGCTCTCTTAACATCCTCTAAAATGTCAGTTTTGTCAGTAAGTCTTATTAATGTAAGATTATTAGCTGAGATCTTTTCAGTACTTTGTACAGGCAGAACTGTAACTGACTCTTCAATTCTTTTGAAAGGTCTCGATCATTCTGACAAATCTGTTGAAAATAATGAAATAGGTCTAGGCAAGAACTGAGCCTTAATGTGTAACAGTAGGAAACTAGATGTGGGTTAGAGGCTACCTACGTTCCCACATCTTTTTCTTGTGCAAAAATTGAGAATGGTCTTATTTTTAAATCGGAGACTTTCCATCTTAAAGATGGGGGGAGATGGGATATGTCAAAAATAAACTCCCTAAAGTTGTGTGTGCAAGTCAAACATTTTGGGTTCCATACAAGGGTACTTTTACTTTTTGCCTGAAGTAGCTGGTGAGGAAGAGTTTTTAACCCAGTCTTAGTGCTGCTGCAGTCCAGTTGCTGAGTAGCTGCAACTATTCATGTCTGTCACTAAAATAAGTCTCAGGGTTGATGTGTTTATTAAGGTTTTCCAAGCTGCCTGGTTAGGCTGCTTCAGCAGCCAGTGGTGTCACGATGCTGGGAGGTTTTAGCCCCTGGGAATGTATCCTCTGTTTATCTCAGGCCTGGGAATTGAGGTTTTTCAGTAGATGCTGTTAGGGGTATCTTCTTCTTTCATATTTTGTTATATTGATAGTGCTTTGTGGTAATGGTTTTATCTATGATGATTGCACTAGACATTTGATAAATACTTATATATACTGCAGTTTGTCTGAAATAAAGATTATTCTTTTTGAAAAATGTGATCGAGAAATGGCATTACATTTATACTCTCCTACTTTGAACATCCTAAATCTTATCTAGCAAACCTTCGTTACTCATAATGCTGTAAATCTGTGGAGAAAAACAGAATATAGGAATAAAGAAATTATTTTTCTCTTTCTGATTACTTTCCAAATAGTGATGATGTTTCTAATCCTAGAGCAAAACACAATGACTTTGTCATTTAAAATCACTTTGTCTTTTTTTATATTGTCTTTACAGTCAGTTGGACAAAATTGCATACAACCACAGTTGTCTGTTGTATCACTATCTGAAAGTCTTTCAGGCTTTCTTTTCAGAAATTTTTATTTTTATTTCTTAAAAATTCAGTGAAGTAACATTCTACAGAGTAACTGATTTTAGTAGTTGATATTTGTAAACAATGTCTTGTGCATTTTTGTTCATTAAAAAGACTGCATTTTATGTGGTAAATTTTACTTGCTGCTGGAAGAGAGATTTTTTTGGGTTCTAACTTACTTGTTAGTGGTTTATACTTTTTCTTTTCAGAGGTCATAATTTAGATGATTATTTTCAAAGTTAAGTTGATAAATGAACTCCACAACTCAACTGTCGTAGTACTGCATGAAATAATAGGATCAGTTGATCATTGTAACCAGCTGCATCCTACTGCAGTCTTAACTATCATCCCACCATGTTAATACAGTTATCAGGGGTGAAGAAGGTAGAAGAAAATTGAACAGACCTTAAAACCAATCCGCTATGAAGAGGAAGTTTGTACTGGTAGTGCTCCTTTTTGCTCTGCTTTGCTGTGGGCTGTTCTCATGTTGACCATTAAACATACTGCCTTCTACAAGATGTGGCAAGTTTGGGCAGCTCGTGTTGGCTTCCCAGAGGAGTCTTTTGAAAGTATTTAAAGAGTGTGTTTTTTCAACATTAGTGAAAACTAAACCTCTGTGTTTGGAAAGGAGATAAATCAAATACCAGGTCTCCATACCAATTCAGTAATTGCCAGCATTCATTATTCCCTTGTCTGTTTTGGAGGTTTAAGGCTTCTCAGAAACAAACACTACCCCTCAGCTAAGCTCCATGCCATCTGTGCATTACTGTTGTGAGCAGAACATCCCTGTCCAACTGTGGATCACAACTACATCTTTATACAACTGAGCAAGCCAAAGGCTCTTTTAAAAAGGATTCATCACAGGTTCTTTGCACTTCTTTGTGGGATTACCATGGAAATATTTGGAAGGTTTTCATAGTTCCAGAGTGGAATACCAGTAACTTTACTTGAAGAGGAGGAGGACTTCTGTTCAACAAGTTTTTTGCATTGGACAAGAAGCCCTGCTAGTTTTTGGAAGATCCTAAATGTACTTTAGAGGAAGTCAGTATTTAGCATTGGATGGTGCAGCACTCATTGTCTTTTCTCTAACTCATGTTAACTCGTTAGTTGCGAAAAAAGGTTTTGTGGTCTTATTTCTCCAGTACTTTTTATGGTTCAGGGTGAAAAACCTTATTATTGGGTATGGCAGCTCTTTTATGACATACATATGTCATGATCATGACATCAGGAGAAAACGGAATTGCAAAACATGATAGATTAGCTTCTTCTTCTTTATGTTGCCTTAAGGCTAAGTTAAACCAAGAACTTGTAGTAACATAAAGCTACTTTTGCAAATAGGGTGTTGAATCTTTTCCACGTGCCAGTTTGTTAACTGAAACTTAATGGCACTTCTAAAGTAGTATCAGTCACTTTTTTCCCATGACTTACTTTGTATGATCTGAGTTTTATTAATATGGTGAAGGAGGAAAAATTTTGAAGCCTGGGAGGTCTGACAGAATAAGTGTTTTGTATCCTCACCTGTAATTACTGCCTTTGAATGGAAAGTAATAAGGACTTGACTGCTCTTTTTTAAACTGTAAAATATGGGAAGGTGTTAGGAATTTGTATTAATTTTAATTAATTGAGGAAATTTAAGAAGCTATTGAATTGTTCATAACTTCTAAATGGAACGTGACAAATTATAATGGGAAAGAGTAATGGAAATCTTAATTTTTCCTTTCTTTCATATTATTGACAAAGGCTTCTAATTTTTATATGTGCCTTTAATTCATTCTCAAGTATGGATTCCTTTTTTCTTTCGCATGATTACTTTTCCTATGATCTGTTTTTGCTGCCTGTTTCTAGTGACAAATATTTTTTTGTCCGAAAAGGACGAGTCTACTAATCTCAAACTATTGTTAACATTGAACTCTTAAATGTCTCTTGGAAGGCATTAACTTGGAAGCTCTTTATATAGCTAACGTTTAGAAGTTAAGTAAATGGTAATGTGCTTTTCCTTAGATTGCCCTCATAATCTAAAGTAAAGCTGATAACATTGTTTCATCTTATCTTTATCTCCTTTCTCTGAAGAATAATCTTTATTTTATATGCTGTAGGTTATTTAGAGGCTATGGATACCCAGTCTTCTCTTGTCTTTTCATTAAATCTTATTGGGATTGACTCTAGCCATCTGTGCTTATTATAGTGTCGTATAAATAGCTTTGTAATACACAAATAGATGGTAACAGTAACAGAGACTGCATAGGCTATCTCAGCTTTACATTTAGAAATGAAAGATGTCGAAGAGGTTTTGTAAGGGGTGGCACAGTGTAGGAAACAGTAGATTGAGCAGAATTAGAATATTTTTAGACTGACACCATTAATTCTTTTTTCCTATCTCCTCCGTTTCTGTTAATTCATAATAATTAAGGCATTTGAGGTAACTATGTGCAGAAAAGAGAAATAATAGCTTGGATTAGTACGTTTGCAAGTGTTGGCCAGTTTCTGAGTGTGACTCCTTCGACTGAGTTGAAGCAGTCTGTGTCATGCCCATGTTGTCATGACTCTTGGTGTGTCCGTGTTGTCCCTGCATCTCCTCCCTTCCCCGCAATATATGCTGAAGGAAATAAAAAAATCTTACAGCAGCTGGTTACTTCTATGGAACCTAGCTTTAGACCAACTCCCATATATTCAAGCATAAGGAAACTTTAATTCTAACGGAAGTATTTCTATGATATTTTTATCAGTATTGAAATAGAACTTTAGTAAAATATCTGTAGTTCTGTTTTGTTGTAATTTTTCTAATATAGACCTTTTTAAGATTTTTGATTGATTTTGCAATGGTGTTTCTCCTATTGTTTGTTGTTTTTCTATTATCCTATGTGTCTTAACTTGACGTGTTTTAATGTCTTAGTAACCATAGAGAGTTTCTTTTTCTGCATCTCTATGTCGCACTATGCTTAATGCTAAAAATCTTGCCTGTTTGCTTTAGAAACAAATACTATGGAGGCAATGCTAGTAAATGTGGATTGTATTAAAAGTTTTTGTAATTTTCATATTTCTTGAAATTTGATTTCTGAAAAAGAAAAGTTAGTGGCTAGTAATATCAATGTTCAGGGCTTCACTGGTCATTTTTACCTAATTTGAACAACGTTTAGTTATTTGTTAGATTTTTTTTTTTAATGGTTTTTCACTTTTACTGTCCTATTTCACACTGATAGATTACAGTAGGGAAAATTATGTAGAAATTAATGATGTACCTAAAAAAGGTGCTGAAGTGTAAGGTAGCAACCTTGGACAGGACACAAGGAGAGCTCGAAATTACCACCTGTGACAAAGCTTTCACATTGCAATGAGGATGTGATTTCACTGCTCTATTATTATCTTTGCAAGTGGCTGCTTTAACAGAACACAGTAAGAGAATGGGTTTAAAAGATTTAAATCATTCAAACTTTCTGGTATTTTACGACTTCCAGAAGGTGTTATATTAATATATTATTACAGACTATCCAGTGCTTGACATTTTGCTGCAGAAAATTCTTATGAACTAATTTTTTATTTTCTCATGAGATACATAATCATTGACTCAGAAGAGACTGTCAGTTTGCAGCTTGTTCAGTATCTCTCTAAAAAGTCTGCAAGTCATCAAACAGTTTTATGTAGTGCACTTACACTGGGGCCTACATGCAGCTGAAAACAAACTCCTTTGACATTTCTGAGCTTGCTCTTGATGATGAAATTCATTCCAGTTGTTAAATCTTTGTAGCATAGGGGTGAGAATTGCAGAACTTACTCCTTGTTATATGCTACTGCATGCGAAAAATGATCTTTTACCAGCTATTCATTAAACCAGAGGGAAGTTATTAATATGGAGAGTGTGGGGATCTATATTTAATGATGCATATATGTTTGAGGTTTTGGCAGGGCTTGTGTTGGTGACTGGAACATCACTTCAGGAGAAAACCCAAACAGTGATTCTTAGAAGTGAAATCAATTGATTGGTAGGTAAAGGAGCAGTGACAAGAATCCACTGTAGAAAGTGCCCTTCCAGCCTTCTGCAAAAGAGTAAGTTAACCGCTTTGGTCAGATTTAAAAAGTCCGTGTCAAGCTCTGAGAACTCTTTGTGTTTATAAAGTTTAGGGCCAGAGTAGACCATTGGATTTGACAACATGCTTGTCTGTATATAGTGGCTTATTTACTTCTATCCTGGCAGATTATATTACACCCAAAAATTCTACTTTGGCAAAAGCATTTCAGGTTTTTTCAGGAATCTGTGTGTGCTACTGGCATAGATTAACGTTTGCACTCTAAGGCCTGCACTGTGAGGGAATTAATTAGCTGCAATATTCCCAGATGATCTAGGCAACAGATTTATGCTGTTTTGCAGAAGAATAAGGAAGAATATAATTTAAATTCATATTGATCTGATCTGGAAGCATTTCCTTCTTTGGCCCAAATACGAAATAACTGGAACGAGTGCTTGATTTTTCTTATGCTAATTTGCTGTTGAAAAGGATTTCTGTTCTACCATCTTCACAGAATTTTCTTGTGTGCGTCGTCAATAGAAGCCAGTTGCTTTTATGTGAAATATCACAAATGATGTTGGAATGCAAGCCAATTCAAATTGTAAGGTAGATAGAGAAATGGCCTCAGAATTTTCATTAAGATAATCACCAAGATACATGTTCGTTGTCTTGATCTGGTGTTCAAGTCTTTAAGCATACTAAGAATTAGGTAGGCAGTCTTGTTTCCCATATCCAGGAACAAAAAAACATGAATGTGAAGAGCTCTTACTTTCCGAAGCCAGCAAAGTGCTGTCAGATTGCTCACTGTATTGCAAATAGTGCACAATATTTCATATGTGAACTGGATTAAAGCACACTAAGTGCATAACTATTTTTCGAAATCTTATTAAATCTAGCATTTCTCTCCTAAACTGCTAAACTGTTCAGTTTTTCATACAGGTGTTTATTTTTACAGGTGTATATATCTAACTTTACTCAGGAATTCTTGGTGGGGGGTTACAAGGTCATGTTTTGATGAAATTTGGTACTTGGGGCATGAGTGGACAGAATTTCTTTATACTATTAAGAAAAAGACTCAATTATATTAGAAAAAGAGGCAGTTGGATCCATCTGTGATACCCACTGATATTCATGGGTTCCTCAAAAGAAAATACCCTCTCAAAGCATGCAGGGGTATATGCCCAAAACTGCCTTGTGGTTACTGTAAGTAGCGTCTTAGCCAAGTTAAATGTAACATGATTACGAATAATGAGATTTCTCTCTGAGATCTGCAGATGTAGTCTCATAAAGATGGAGAGGGAGGGATATGCAGAAGTGGAATTAACTATGTAGATTTGTACTGCAGATTGAATAATACAGACATATAAAACCTCAGAACATTTCAATGTTCTTCACTAGGACTGAATGCATATTTACAGAGTGGGTTCTACTGTTGTCTTATTTTATTTATTTCTACTTCATAATTGTCGCCCTTCTACACAGCGGTAGAACTGTGGTTGGGACAAAAGCTACCGTACCTTTCCGTCTTTGCATACTTCTTACATCTGCTGAATGTTACAGTTGCTCTCTTTTTACAGTCCTGTGTAAAAATGATAGTTTCTTAGGGCGTATGAAACTATCATTTTTCCTCCAATTTTTCTAGATTTGGGTTACAGCACAGCTTCTGTAAATAGAAGACATTTTTGAGTAACATAATTCATTGGAAGACACTAACATTTTTCCCTCAGAAGGTTCTAAAGTACTGATGTTATAGAGTATTTGATGTCCAGCCCATGGAAAAGTTGAGATGTTGTGTGGGTTTTGTTTTGTTTTGTTTCTTTTTGAAATAATAAGTGAATGATGCCTTGTTTGTGTGAGGGCACACACACACACACATGGTTATGCTAACTGGTACCTCAGATCAATAAAAATGAGAAGTGATTTTACGCTGTCTATCCCTTATTCTGAGGAGCAAAGTACCTCACAGAATGTTAAAAGTATTTTATAGGTCCAACCTCACCATGTTTGCAGTTTTATCTTACCATTTGATATCCCATTGATTGTGGATCATTTTTGGATATATACTGAAAGTGGCACGGATTTAACAATGTTTGTGGTGTGCCGAATAAAATAATAATTCTGAATTAATAGCGCAGATTTGTGAAGCAGTTATCTGCAATAGTTTCAGTTCACTGACTGGAAGAACTACCTCTTTTTTTACATGCCTATA
Organism: Falcunculus frontatus; assembly: GCA_013398115.1. Taxonomy (NCBI): domain Eukaryota; kingdom Metazoa; phylum Chordata; class Aves; order Passeriformes; genus Falcunculus; species Falcunculus frontatus. The sequence goes on from VZRV01001949.1 coordinate 871,763, forward strand.
AATATCACATAAGAACAAGGCAAGTATTGCTACAAACATGTAGAGATTGTCAAGAAGATGTTTGTTTGAACTCCAGCTTTTCCAAGAAAGGTGGGAGAAGTTATAAAAATAATACTTAAAGAAAATGTGAGAAATTATTCTGTGAAGCAAAGCTGATGTTTGATTCTAACAGTGCTTATCTGGTTGTAAAATGTGATAGCACCTTACATAGTTTAGGTTTTAAAAAGATCTTTCTTGTCAAACAGATATTCCTTTGGCTGGAAAATAATTGAATTTTTTTACACTTGGGCTGTGGCTTTCCAGCCCAGTTTCAATGTAGTTGGACTATTCAACAGCATCAGTGTTAGGAAATCTTTTCCCTAAAATACTGTAAGTTGCTGTCAAACACTAGTAATAAAAAGTTCATCTGGTTAGTAATATCTTTAAAGTGCTGCTTTTTCTACAGATATCTGTGCTTTTTATTCTAATGCAGATAAAGGTTAGTAATTTGCACATGCTTAACTCCCACATACACAGATCCTACTCTTGCTTAGTTATATCCGAAAGACTTTATTACCGACAAAAAGTACTAGTTGAAGGTAAAATTTCTATAGCTGTAAAACTTTTTATAGTATTTATACAACTGAGTTAAAATATGTCCATGTGTGTCATTCATTTATACTGCAATAAAGCAAATTTGAGCTTGAAAATGAAGTAGATGTATTTTCAGATTTGACAAATGACTTTTTCAGTTGTTTTAGCTTAGGTAGCTGTAGCCGAACAGCTTGCTCATTAAACCAAAAAACCTGCCAAGAGTAATCAAGCATAGGGATGAAACAAAAGACATTGTGATGTATTATTTCATGTTTTGGGTTTATCAAGAGAAGTGGTTGATTGAAGGGAAATGAAAGAAAGAAAGAAAATAATCTTCATTATGCTGAATTAATTATAATTTCTAATTTGAAAAGCATCAGTGGTGTGTAGTCAGCTAACCCTATATGATCTGAATTGTTAAAGGAAGTCGTTCAAAGAGTGTATTTTTAAAGAGTTCTGCAGGAAGTGAAACGTTTCTGCTTGAAGATTTAGGATTGTTTCTTTTCCCCATATTGTCAAATTTTCACTGTGGATTTCTCTGGGATCATGTTGTATTAGACTGGATCTGAACCTGGTTTGCAGGGAGTCTTGTCTAATTGAGGTCACAGAGGATATGTTCACTTGTGTTTGTGAGAGGTGGAATTATACCTGTCTGCTTATTTTAAATCATTATTTGGCCATTTAGTCTACAAAACAGACTTCTCCATGTATTTTGCATCTTTGAAAAATGGAAAGAAAGCTTACTTGAAATGATGAACAAACTAATTCATCCAATAAATTCTCTTCATTAGAAAATCCTATCCTATGGTCTAAAGTAGTATAAGACTTTAGACTTATCCAAGACTGTTTTATGGAGGTTTCTTTTTTCCTTTTTTTTTTTCTTTTTGCTTTATTAGGTATAAGAGAATTCCAAGTTTGTGGCTACTTATGGAGTACAACAAAAACATTGTTCTTTATTTTGTTAAGTTACTGTATTTGACTGGGGATTTTATTTTCCTTTTCAATGAATTATTTTCCTGAATAAGTTGTTACTTGTTTTTTATTCTGCGGCTCTTCCCCCCTGGCTCCCCTCTTCAGCCATTTGCGAGGTGCGGGTAGAAAACAATCTTCCAGTTTCACTGATGTGAATCAAAGTGTTTCATTTTGGCTAATTCATCTTGAAGGACTTCTGTTTGTGTATTTAAAGTCTGTGTCTGATTCATTTGCTATATTGCTTCCTGGAATTGTAGGTAGGTGCCTCTGCGCTGCCTTTACACGCCTGGCTCCTACAGTGAATTGCATATTGTATGATCACTCTGCTTTCCCCTTTTGCTGAATCACATGTTGCACTGTGCAAAACAGTGCAGAAAGTCAAGTAAATTGGAGGGCGACAATTATGAAGTAGAAATAAATAAAATCAGACAAGCATTAAAAAAGCTGCACAGTGCATAGCAAGACAATATTTCTGAGGCAAGATTTTCATCCCGTATCAGAAAGGCCATTTATATAGATAATAATACTGTTAAAAACTAAAGCTGAGTAACCTTTTTTGTCAGAGGTATTAAAGCATCTGTTGCATGGCTTAATTCTGTGGGAAATCACAGGGTTCATGGCAAAACAAAGTACTGGAGTGGATTTACTCAGTAGCTGGTTTTTTTCATCTGGTGCTAGAGTAGATTGGTGATCTGGTGTTGTTAATTCTTAGATGTCCCAAGTACGGTACAAATCAGTGGGCAGATTAAGTCAAAACCTAGTTTAGGTAAGATATACCATCATATAATTATAACTAAATATTTTAAAGTCTGTATTGAATCTCTGTTCATATTATGGTATATCCTGCTTATTTCGCTTAAGTGAAATTCTGTTATACCTGCCTTAGATTTATTTTCTTAAAAAGTTACTGAATAATTTGATGTTTCTAACATTTGTGTTTTTTCCTCATCTTTATTCAGAAATCGGCTAAGCTATTTGCTATTTCCTTCCGTGATTAGGCAACACAATAGGTTGTTCATGTTTAAATATTTTCACTGAAATAAAAATATTTTACATCACTTTCCTTTTATGATGTTCACAAGAAAATTAGAAATGAGGGCAGAATGAAATGAAAGTCAAAATTTTATTGCTGTTATATCAGCTGTAGGGATTTGCAGCACGTACTTTCTCCATATGGAGATTTCTTTGACACTGGTCACAGTGATAAATGTCCCTGTCTATTCAACCTTTACACCAGGTTCATGTCCCTGGTGAATCCCATAAACATCTCAGTTGTTAGTGTTGCTTAGAGTCTCCGGACAAGAACCAGTGATTTCATGCCTTTTCTACACCAGTTTATTTTTATGTATTTGGTAGGAGAGAACTGGAAAAATGGATGAAGAAAGAACTCCTTCCTTTTTCAACGCGGATCTAAATAATCAAGGTCACTCCTGTTATAAACAGTTAAATGCATGAGACTCTGAGCTCTGAAACTGAAGGTCAACAGCAGCAGCCATCCCTGGAGGATAGAGTTAGTGAGCAGGTAAACTCCCTGCCCTCCCGGAATCTAGTCAAGTGGAAAGCTGGGCAGTACAGTTGCATTGTATCAGAAATAGAACTTCTTATGTAAAAAACTTGAGTATCAATTCAGATCAGAATTCCAGATCTTATCACTTAGGTCATGAATTTGGAAGAATTTTTCCTGTTCTATTTGTGTCCTTTCTGACAAGTAGACTGTATGAATCTGGAAGTCTTCCTACTTTCCTCCTGCAAATTTTAAGTTTCTTTAAGACAGATTTGAGTGAATGGTGTGCTTGCTTAAGTTAAATATCTGTAACAAGAATCTGTTTTATTTGTGTGTGTATTCTATGAAATTTGACTGGGACTCTTAGGTCGTGCCTTCTGGTTTTCAAAATACGGGCACTTTTGTATTTTTGTTGTTTGGTCGGTGGTGTTTTTTTCATTTAGAAGGAATTATGTACCTAATTTCTATTATAAACCAGGACAGTTTGGCAGGGAAGATGTCTTGGAAAAAGTGTAGGTTGTTCACTGGGAAAACGGTTTAAGAAATAATCGAGTTATAGGGGATTAAAAGGAGGTTAAGGGCTTCACTCCAACAGCGTAAAATTAGTTAAGGACTTGATAGTGTTATTTAGCTGTGTATTGCTGTTCTGAGCGATTTTTGGCTTGAGGTGTTAGGAGCAGGCATTTGTAATGACTGCCTGGTATCTCTGCTGCCAGGAAGATTTGTAGGATGGAGAAGAATCCTGAAATCTTCTTCAAACTCTATGTATTAGCTTTCTGAGAAAAGTTTGAGGAAAATATGTGAAGTCTTATGAAACAGCAGAATACTTAAGCGTTTTGCTAAATATTAAATAGTAGTGCACCACCACAATAACCTTTGCTTTAAAGTTGAAAAAATAACATAAATATAAAATAATTATTCCATATTGTCCTTCGATTTACTGTTTCTCACCTAGTTCATTGTCATCGCTCAATTTATGTTGTTTTCTCCCTATTTAGTTTCTTGCACACAGCAGTTGAATCAGCATTCTGGGGAGAAAGCTTAAGAACAATTTAGAGGGTTTCTAGAGAAAAATTGGTGGTTTATGATCAAATGAGTATTGTTTCATGATTTCTTCTGAGAATGGAACAACACAATTAGTGAGAAAATATTCATACAAAGGCATTTGAGTACCCAGAGTTCTTACTTCATGGATGTCTAGTTACTCAGTATAGGCAGCCTACTGTATGTGTTTATTTGGAGAAATGGAATTTATCGGATTCTTTTACTAGATCAGATTCCTACTTAATTTCTAGCAGTCTGTATTTTGCTATGCTAAAAATAGCTTGCTTGTTTCCTTAAATCACTTAGTAACATGATGAAAATAAGACTGAGTGCCAAGTCTTAATTTTCACAATAATTGTTAATGTTTGACCACATTTTGGTCCATCCTGAAATACCAGTGATGAAATGGTCAGGTGTACTGATTTGTTAATATAGCATTTAGCTATAAAGATTCAGTTTTAGTCCGGTACCACTTTGAAATATTTGGTATCAGTTTTAGAGGGATTCTAACGCTGGATTTCTAAGTTGAACTGAACTGACAGTGTAGTCATCCTAGTTAATCGCTACTGGGACTGATTTCTGCGTACTGAATTTCTCACATCTTGAGTGCTCTGTGTTCTGTCCAGCAAAGAGTTTAGGCTTGTGGCTAATGTAAGCCTGTGAGCAGGCTTCCTGTGAAATCACTTGCTGTGATTCCATTAAGTGAGATTATTAGTTTGTGTTAAGATTGTTACTATCTGGCCAGTGTCCTTTTTTCACTGTTCATCCCGGTAGTGTGGGGTTGTTTATTAATAGATGAGATGGTTGAATTGTTTGCTTTTGGCATAGGTAATGCTTTATTGGTGGGTTTGATACGGCAATATTACTTTGACATTTCAGAAAGTTAAGCTCTGCTACTTTGGAAAGATTAATTGTAGCACCAGTTACTTTGACAGCCGAATTCACATTTCATACACAGAAGAAAGGAAATATGATAAACTGTCAAACTACTGTAGTGTCTGAAATTATTTGGGTTTTTTTTTAAGAAAACGTTAAAACCACAGGGTTTTTAGACCACTGGAACTTGCAGTCTTCTTTTAAATAAATTTCTCATTACTAATGCAGTACAAGTATCCAGATCATAGAATTTGTGGAGGGATCTGCTGTGCAGGAGCTAATAATATTGGTGCCAGTAAATATCAGATCAGATATGTAAAAACATGTAGATTAATTTCTAGATTGTTAATTGCAGATATAACTATCTTGAGCAAACACTATTCTTTTCAATATTTTAAAGTTTATTCAAGAGGAATATACATCAAGAAACCCAGAATCTTTTCAGTAGTTAATGTAGTTTATCTTATTTGGACATGTTTTAAAATTTTATGTTAAACATTAAAGCTAAAAGTAAGATTGTGTTTGAATTCAAGATGGCACTCAGTTTCTGCAGCTTCAGCTGTGTATCCCGTCGTTTTAGTACACTCTTCTGTGCCTGAAAATTCTATATTTCCTTTATGCCTGGACACAAGCCACTCAATCCTTCCTGTGACTTAGCTCTTTAAAAGTTAAACATTCATGTAACACACAAATCAACAGTTTATTTTGAACCCTGGCTTACAGCACACGAATTGTAGAAACTTGCCTTATTTGTAAACTTACTTGTTCTTGTGCAGATGTGTTTTTGTTGTAGATCTTTCACAATAACTTGCTGAAGAATATGCAATAACTAACCAAGAAGAGCAGAAATCAAGAGCATGACCTCAATTTTTTATGTCCGAGGGGAGCACTTACTGTATGAAATGTAACTTGAATATCATGAACTATTGGCCAGGTGTCTTTTAGCAGCCAACTCCCATAGTTTATGTGCTTTCATTCAGCTAGAGCTGCTACTCTGAAGACACTATTCTGAACTAGATTTATGTGTTTTTTGAGTATCTTGGGAAGGTTTTGTGTTGATAAGAAGTTGTTTCTGGTTCTGTGGGGCTATTGATGAATTCAGCAGAAGGTGAAAGTAGCTTTTAAATTGAACACATGTAGAAAGCAATCAGTTTCTAGATAGAAAACAACCGTACCCAGTGGGATTTCTGTAAAGTTTTGTTGTAAGATGTGGACTTTTTGATGTAAAATTAATTATTTTCAGCAGATCTGATGATTTTCACTTAAATGTTTGAAACAGTAAACAGTCAATTTGTCTTCATTACGTCTTTTTTTCGTAGAAAGTGAAGTTACATTTATTTGAGAAACTTGATATGGAAAATTAGTTGCATGCTCATGGACTTGTAGTATTAACTGTTATACAGCGCTGTCTGGGGGGAAAAAAAAATCACCAGATCTACTGGTGATTGTGAAAGGTTCTACTGGTGATTGTGAAAGGTTCCACTGGTATATGTGGAAAGTTCTTATGGGTTGTAGTGAAGTCAAGGTAGAACTGACCTAAGAACAAAAGTGACATACTCTCTCAGACTGTTGAAAAAAACCCTGTAAAATACCTGATGAAAACTTCTAAATGAAAACTAAATGTGCGGTGTACTGCTGAGAATGAGTGCTATTAGGCACTTCCAGTTCTTACAGTTGTTTCACAATACTAAAATTTATTTGTGGTCAGTGCGTTTCTTGGTGGTTTCTGTCAGTACCTTGCTGCCCCATATCACTGATTTGGAACGGATTTGTGATACTGCAGTGTGGTTTCACAATAGGCATCATATTTCTGGATGGATTTTGATGATTGATTATATGTAGAGATATATGTGATTCTTAGCTTGTGTTTTAAAAGTGCCCAAACAAACCCAAATGACTAAGCAACCAAGGAAGAAGCAACTTGCTGCACATAATTAAATTTTCTTGTTATTAAGTTAGCATTTGGATTTGGTTGCTTGGTGAATAATTCTTTAGCATACATACTCTATTTAAAGGGACAAAGTAAATAGCCTTGATATTTGCTTTCTGGTTTTAAGGAGTAATTTCATATACTTTACATCTTCATATATTTTCCTGTTTATTTTTATTGGTCTACTACAATGTTTTTCATATCTTTGTGTCTTCTGTTTACTTTTTTGTTGCTTTATTAGATAACTAATGGAACAAAGGAAGCTAAGTGCTTCTCTAGGGGAAACAGGAAAATAAAATGTTGATATATATACAACAAGCACTAGAAGAGAATTCTCACTGATGTAAAAAATTATAGCAACAGTATGGTAATTTCTTTGTAGCTGGATTTTTAAAGGCATTGTTATGTGTTTTAGATTTATTTAGGCGTAAAACAGCAGGGCAAATATGTGTCTGTTTACAGGAGGAGCAGGTTTTTTTTTTAGTGTGTGCATATATATGCACATGGTAAATTTTTTTGTCATAAACGTTCTTTGACTGTTAACTGTAGGTCTGAGATGTTAATATTCTTCTCTTTTTTAGACTGCAAGAAAAAACAGATGAGGCCAGATGCTCATTTTACATCTTCTTTAATTCTAATGACAGAACTAAGCTTGAGGAAAGGGTGTTGTATGTTCTTTTTATTAGGTACCTTGCTATATAGGGTGTGGCATAAATTAAATTTGTAGGAAAAGTAAAAGCTTTTTTATTTGTTTGGTTTTGTTGGTTTTTTTCTTTCTTTTGCAGTCAAATATTATAAGTTTTCATTATTTTGCTTTAAAAGGACTCTTGCAAAAATAGTGACTTGTTAAGTTTGTCATGTGTATAATTTTGTCTCATACAGAAATATTTTATTTAAGTTGGGAATGTTAGGAAGACAAATGAGTTTGTGATAAATGGGCAGTGTATTATCCTTGCTGTATCAATTATAGTGAGTATAGAGAGGACGTTGGAATAACTTTTCTCTTCAAATGAAAATGGAAGATCTTACTAAACTCTTTATTTGTTTAAAAAGGTGTTTGTCATCAGGGCGTCTATCACTCCTGTGGGTATTAATTTCTACTGAGCACTTTTTCGATCAGTGATGGAAATACATCTTTGAGGTTTATGTTGAAGAGTTACAGAAACAGGTGATATTTTTCTGAAGTACGAGTAATCTTGTGAATTGAGTCCTGATTACAAAATTACTATTAACAACTGATGCATGTATATGATGATTTTTGTAAAATAAGTTGGTATAGAGAGCAAATGCTTTAGCTGTTCTTTCTGGTATCTCCCTGTGGAGACACTAAAGGTGCATCTACATGGCAAAATGCTCTCAAGAGATACATGTAATGAGTGAGGGTATGGTAGTAATAATAATAATATAGAAATAGCACAGCTCTAGTAATGCAGGGCATTAAGCAAGCAAATTTATCCTGTTTCTGAGCAATGCCTAAAAAAAGCAATATATGCTTACACTTTCAATGGTTTTGGTATTTGAATTTGGTGTGCAGAGGTGATTTGAATGGATCTATGTGATACTTTGAACAAAATGTGTAGTTTTACAACAAAGTGCTTAAGTGCATTTGTATGAAGTAGCTTAATATAAACCTCATTTTTACTACCTCCAAGTGAAAAGTTAATGCAGAACAGTTAGCCAGCTTGCTTGTAGGCAGCAGTTAGTCCACTGAGCTTATTTTTGAAGAGCAGCCGCTAAACAAACTTATCTATTGTGGCTAGCAGGATGTGTATTACTGCTGCTTTCTGAAACCAAAAAACGTACAGTGGCAGTGTTGTAAAAGTAGGTTGTTGGTGTGCAATTATTTGGAGGCATATGAAAATCACTGTTATTGCGTTCCAAATAAATTTAGCTTATTCATTGTTAAACCTGAAATTTTAAAAAATATTTCAGTTGTTGGTGTCCTGATTTTTCTGACTTGGTAACTAAATTTTAATTTAAATGAAAAAGAAAAGAAAGTTTTTTAAAGAACATATTTGACACATTTCAGAAATGTTGTTTTTTCTTTCAGTAATGGTTCAGAGCTCTCCAAATGCTTATGAGTATCAGAGGAAGATCCCATGGAGATCAGGGGCTCTGTTTACTAATGCTATTCATAAATCAGTTACACTGCTACAGAAATTCTGATATTTCAGATGGGACTTAATTCAGGACCCCCAAAGGTTAGAAGTGACTATTTTTTGATTTTCAGAGTACATGTTTTCTTTGACTCTTTTTGTTCTAGCAACTGAAGTAGGTATGAGAGGAGGAAAGATTCTTTAATCTCTGGGGGAAATTTATTTAGGTATTTTTTTTGGCCATGGTTAACATCACTTCTGCCGTAAAGAATGAAGAGCAAAGAGAAGAATTAAAATGAGGAAAGTAAGAGTACACACACTGAAGACTTTAGAATAGCGGGGAGGGATGGGTTTTTCCTTGTCTGTTTCTGACAGTGATTGGAGAGAGGAGAAAACTTCAAACTGAGTGAAAGCATAGTTTGAGATGTTCATATCCTGTGCGATGTATGCACATAATATTTAAGTAATTCGCCTGTTGAGCAGCAAAATGGGAGCAGCCTCTTCCTATTAATGTGTTTCTTCAAGGTTCTCAAAGATAAAGCAGCCTAAGGGAAAACAGATGTATTCAAATACTTTAGAGGTGCATTTTAATTTGCTTAAGGCTGTTGCATCTCCCCTCTTCCTGTCAGGATAGAGTAGGAGCTTGACCCCAAAGTACCAAAATATAAGATCACAGTCATGGAAAAGCACGTGACTGAGATTGGATGTTGCTATCGCTGTTCCAGGACACTTTTTATAAGAGTATTTAAGACCAGCTTACGACTCCTCAAGTATTTATATAATAGTCTTGATATAATTTATGTTATAATAGGAGGTATTAGTTAATATTACAGTAGCCTTTCTACTTTGTTAACTGTGTTCCTGTACATTAGACTCTGTTTTCTGTTTTTCATTGTGAACTATCTGGAAATGGGGGAATTAGTCAGACATTTTTAAGGCTTTTAAGCCTTTCAGGATTGATTAGTGTGACAGTTGGAGAGGGAGAAATTTTGCTGAAGTTTTTATCTCCTGAAAGGTCATCCCTTTTCCACATAATTTGAGCTGTAATTAAAAGGAAGAGTTGTTTAAAAAAGGGAATGAGCTTAATGGATACTACACTTGTTTGAAAGGGCAAATCTGCTGTGAGTAAAAATCTTGCTTCCCAAGTGCCTGAGTTCCTTTCTCAGGAGGTGCTTTCTTCACTTTTCCTTCTGGTATGAGCCTTTTAAAATTATACCTAGATTTCTTTCTCCCTCCATCCGAGTTGTTAAGAATACAGTCCAGGCAGGAGATAACCATGTTGTTTTTGCTGACTGGCTGTTACCATCTCTGCCTTAAATCAGATGATGTGATGTGTGCAAGGTCTGTGCTCTGTACCTGTACATCTTTCACCCCAATATCTTGGTCTGATAAATGTGCACATCAGTATAGCTGCAAATAGTAGATACCTGACTTACTTTTGCTATACCAACATATGAAGATTTGACCAACATTTCTGTCTTTCCTGCTCTTGTATTTCTTTCCTGTTTCCCTTCCCAAATCTTGCATGCTGATTTTTTTCTTTCTCATTTACTTGCTCACATATGGCAACAGTCAGTTGGCAGAAGTATGTTATATGTCAAATTTTCTTGTGCTGAATAATTCTTGGTAGGATTGCTTTAGATAATTTCTACTGTAGATAATTATTGCTCTACAATAATTTGTTACCTTTCTTCATAGTTATGAATGTAGTCTCCATGGAGGAGTTTTGCTTTAATCTGCATGTCAGTTACCTCAAGGCTTCATGCATTTCTTTGTGCCAGGGTGGAAGAAAGTCCTGTGATAAGGCAAGAGGAGATTTTAATTTTTATTTCAGAAAAGTTTTGGTAGAAGAAATAGAAGTGAAGAAAAAAAGCTACTCTTTTCTACAGTCCATCATTCCTTTTTTTAAGTTCCATGAAATCTACTACTGTCATAATTTGTATCTTAGCTGTTGGGATACAAATCCTTAGAACCTGAGAAAATGGAAAGAACCAGATCAAGAAAAGTTTTGATAACAAGAATGCTACTTCTCAAGGATGTCAGGATATTGTGCAGTTCCTCATGGGTAGATACATATATCACCCTAATGGTGGGAAAATTTTGAGAAATCTTCTTCGTATAATTTACGTTATCTTTATGTATTCATTTTTCTGTTAAAATTATTACTAGGCAAGAAATAAAATTAGGATATGACTTTCATGGCTTGTGTTCAACTAAGAGGGCTATTCAGTGCCAGGACACTTACCTTGGTCCCTTAAACAACCAGGAATTTCTTTCCCCTTATTTTCCTCACCTGATTTCTATCCTTACATTTCAGCTATTTCTCTTTTTCAAGTCTTCAAATTATGAATATTATATTCACCAGCACCTGAGGCTAGACATTAACTTGTCTTTCCTTCGGAATAGAATGCAAATTAGATATTACTGTGTTATAAGTGGAGAAAATGAATTGTTTTGCCTGGAAAAAATATCAACATTAAACATTTTTCAACATTTTTTTCAGAGAAAAAAACTCCAGATGTAAATGAACTATTTTTGCTAGCTTGCAGAAAGCCAGTTCTGATGGAGGTTGAATCAACTGTGTTAGTAATGTATTGTTTCTTGTTGTGTGGAGTTGCTTAGTGTTACAGCCTAAAACTGCTACAGAGATTTAAAATGCCACGGTACTGCATCTGGAAGAGAAAAAAAGGTGTCAACAAAAAGCGTTTTTGCCTTCCCATTCCTTCTGAAATAGCTACATTTGGAAGAGTAGAGTTATCTTTGGGTAAATTTTGCAAAACAAAGAAAACTTATGCATTACCTAGGTAAAGCGCTGCTGGGTTTGTGTGTCGGGTGATAATCAGGGTTTCCTTGCTTGGCCAAATAACTACTGGGAAGTGAAATGGTTATTCAGGAGGTGAAGCTGGGACTCATCTTGCCTATCTGTAGTAGTGTAGAAGCTTAGCAGAAGCATGTTCTCTGCAGACTTACTCCATAGTAAGTGGAGACAGATATCTGCTTTAAACAGTTCTTTTGTTGTGATTTTGTGTGTGACATATCATCCTTTGAGAGTGATCACCTTTTTCTGTCAAGAAGGCTAGTTGTCCTAGATGCTTTGTACAGATGAAACAGCTGGTTTTTAAATGCTAAAATTAGGTACCAGTAGTATAGGTGTTTTGTACAAGTCAATGGAAAGACAATTCTTTGTTATTCTGTAAATTCAGCATGTGAAAACTAAAGTATTGAACCTGTATGTAAAAGAGGTGTTTTATGTGTAGATTATTTTATTTTTACAGTGCAGCATTATACTGCTAAAAGAAGTTTAAAACCTTTAACCCTGACATGCTTAGCTATTATGTAGTTAATAAAAATTTAATTATTTTGTTTCAGCATTCTTCTACTTCCAATCGTGTTTAAGATTATTCCTGAAGAATAAAATAGAGTTACTACCTACAGGAACTTTTCTGGATTTTTATTTTTCTGTCCTTTAACGTCAGTAAAATTTTTGATGAATTGATACCCTTTTATGAATAGTTAATACTTTTTATGACTACAGCTGTGTTAGAGAAGATACATTATATACTTTCAATGAATTATTTCTCATTCTTGTCACAGAAGTGTCTGCTCTTCAGATTAGCTTGTTTAAATGTAAAATATTGCAGCGTGTTGTATGTATAGTGGAGGACTGATACAGAGCATGACCCGAAATTCTTGGAAATATTTAGAGTACTTAAGTGTGCTGTGGGTTGGTCCTTGAAAACTGCTGATTAATGCACTCTGGAAATGAATGTCTCGGAACACTCTTTGCCCTGCCCCATGTGCTCTGCGTTACAGTACTTTCTCTGAAGGAGGCGTAGGCATATATATTTTGTCAAGAATTCTGTTTTTGCAGTAGTGCTGCAGTCTGCAGACTGGGTGTTGGTTTCTCCAGGGAGGTACAGCAAGAGCATTCTTAGGTGTGCTGTAGTTTGTTACAAAAGTGTAGCTTTGTAGCTGTGAATTGCTCTTCTGTCACTCAACTAACCACATCCATTTATTTTCCATGGTTTCAGGGAGCAAAGCTGAAACCAAAAGCTGCTGATCAGAGTAATGAATTGAAGGATCGGTAGTAAATTCTGAAGAGGAAATGAAAACAGATAAAGCCAGGGTTTAAAAAAACCCTAACTTCATAAATTATGTGAAAAAAGCATGAATATGAGGTAAAATATACGGATGTATCCTTGCGTAGGAAAGCCAGGAAGGAGAAAAGGAGAAAAATCTGAAAACAAGAAATGAAGTAAACAAAACAGCTTTGTGTATTCAAGCTGCCATACTCTGGTTATCTAGGGATGCTTTATATAGTATTTATGAAGTTCCTACTGTACATACAAAAAAATATTGTGAAACCTGTAGGCTTTGCACTACAACTATTTGTTTTTGAATAAAAAAAAAAAAAAGAGAATTGCACATTATATTGAACTACCTATACAAAGATAAAAGCTTGAGATTTTAGCCAAAAATCCCCCAAACGTTGAAAAAAATAGATGTGGTGACTATTTTCACCATGTTTTCTGATATGAAGCAACTTCCACTGCAAATATTTTTTTCTTGTCCTACATAGCCTTAGCCTGAGAGACAATGAGAGTTTAAAGTATGACTTTTCTGAATGTAGAGTGTTAAGCAAGGGACTTTGTTTTAGAAAGGGGGATGGATGGGAGTGAAGGCAGAGGCATCAGGCTAAGGATGGGTTTTGGTGGCTTATTAACACCTGAAACATCCTGATTAAAAAACATTCTTTCTCCTTTAGCCAAAATAGAAGAGGGGTGTGTGAGTAGTTCTTTAGCAAACATTCGGTGATTTGAATTTATTTTTCTAGCTAGTCAAAAAAATCTTTTATTATGGACTATAAGAATGCTTGTCTTCAGCTTATAAAATTAAAGTGATTTTGGACAACAGGATGTACTCAGGAAGATACTCTGGAACAAAGAATCCGAAGTAGACTGCATTATATGAATGGACAATGTAAAATAATTTTAAAAAGTCATTTGAATGCATTAAATGGAAGCTTTGCTTAATGGAGTAAAGTGCGCAAAGAAATTTTGAGCAGCTGGGAGTAAGTGCTGTTTTGAATTCAGAGTAATGCTTTTAAACATTCATGTGAATGAAAATTGGTGCTCTGTATTGTTCAGAGGAATTAAGATGTTAGTATGATCATCAATGATTTTGTGTTTAAAAGCAAAGGATCATTGGTACTGTACACTGCAAGAAAATCTAAGAGTTTGCTTTTTATTTCTTTAGTGTTTCTTTCAGATGAACTTAGATATGGAAGAGTACCTTTGGTCACAGGCTTGCTAAACTGGTGGAGAGAGCTTTGGAACTAAAGCTGTGGGAAAGGGGAACTGCAATCCATCCCCCTCTTAACACTCTGATACCAGAGCTAGAGGACCAGAGTCTGGAGAGGGTGTGCAGAGCCGCAGGACAGGACCTCAAGGGCAGCACAAAGGAATTCCAGTCAGTAAGTCACCTTCATAGGGGCCCAACTTAAATGCCTCTATGCTAATGCCCGTAGCACAGAATTGAACAAAGAGTTAGATGCGTGCATGCCTGCAGGGCTGTGATCTTGGCGTCACAGAGATATTTTGTGTTGACTCCTGTGGCTGGAGTGTTAGAATGGAAAGATACGGGCAGTTTAGGAAAACAGGCAGGGGAGATGAGGCGGGGGTGTCACTTTCTGTGTCCATAACCACTTGGAGTGCGTGGAGCTCCACTTGGGGACAGATGAGGACTTGACTGAGAGTTTATGGGTCAGGATTAAAGGGAGGGCAGGGACAGGTAACGTTGTAGTGGGGGGCTGCTACAGGCCTCCTGACCGGGAAGACCAAGGGGATGAGCCCTCTATGGACAGATAAGAGTGCCCATGCAGGACTTCAACCAGCCCGGTATCTGTTGGAGGGGCAACACAGCAGGGCATAAGCATTCCAGGAGGCTCCTGAAATGTGTTGGTCATGGCTTTCTTCTCCGAGTGATGGAGGAGCCAACGAGGAGAGGTGCTGCACTGAACCTTGTTCTCAACTACGAGGAGGATCTGATGGGGAATGCGAATCTGAAGGGCAGCGTTGGCTGCAGTGACCATGAAGTGGTGGAGTTCCGAGATCCTTAGTGCAATGAGGAGGATGCACAGCAAGCTCCCTACACTGGACTTCAGGAGAGCAGACTTGGCCCTCTTCAGGGATGTGACTGGCAGAGTTCCTTGGGATAAAGCCCTTGGAGGGAAGAGGAGCCCAAGAAAGCTGGTTAATATTCAAGGATTGCATCCTCCAAGCTCAGGAGTGATGCATCCCAAGAAAGAAAAGGTTTGGCAAAATCACCGAGAGGCTGCATGAATGAACAAGTTGTTCCTTGGTAAAATCAAACCAAAAAAGGAAGCCTGAAGAGGGTGGAAGAAGTCTGTGAGGAAAACAAAAATTGTCTGCAGAGTCAGATCAGGTTAGGAAAGCTGAAGTCCTGGTAAATTTAAATCTGGCTAGGGACATCAAGGGCAACAGGGAAATCTATCACTGATAAAAGAAAGACTAGGGAAAATGTGGGTTCTCTGAGGAAGGAAGCAGGAAACCAGGTTGCACAGGATATGGACCTGTAGTGGTAAGTACAGGCTGACATACTCCACAATTTTCTTGCCTCAGTCTTTGCTGGCAAGTGTGCCAGTCACACTGGCCTGAGTTGCAGGATGCAAGGGCAGAAGACTGGAAGAATTAAGAACCACCCACTGCAGAAGATCAACTCTGACACCATCTAAGGAAACTGAGGGTGCACAAGTCCATGGGACCTGATGAGATACAACTCTGGGTCCTGTGGGAACTGTCCAAGGAAGTACAAAGCCACTACCCATCATATTTGAGAAGTTCTGGCGGTCTGGTGAAATTCCTTCTGGAAAATGGGAAACATAACCCTCGTTTTTAAAAAGGGAGATGAGGAAGACCTGGGAAACCGCAGGTCAGTCAGTCTTACCTCAGGGTCCAGCAAGATTACAGAGAAGTTCCTTCTGGAAACTCCAAGTGATTTGTGACAGCCAGCATGGCATTCTATGATGGGATTAGAGTATTGGTGGATACAGTAAGAGCAACTGATACCATCTTCTGGGAATTGTGAAGAGCATATAACACTGTCCTGCACAAGATCATAATCTCTAAACTGGAGACATGCATTTGATGGGTGGATCACTCATCAAATCAGGAATTAGCTGGATGGCTGCACTGAAAGGGTTGTGGTCAACATCTTGATGTCCAAATGGGGATGATCGGCATTCCTCAGGGGTTGGTGTCAGCACTGGTGCTGTCTAACGTTGTTGTTGACATGGACTGTGGGATCAATGCTCAGCATGCTCAGTAAGTTTGCTAACAACACTGAGCTGTGTGGTGTGGTCATCATGCTGGAGGGAAGGGATGGCATCCAGAGGGACCTGGACTGGCTTGAGAGATAGGCTTGTGTGAAACCCGTGAAGTTCAACAAGGCCAAGTGCAAAGTCCTACTCTTGGGTTTGGGCAGCCCCAGGCATAAATACAGAGTGGGTGGAGAAAGAACTGACAGCACCCTGGGGAGGACTTGATATGCTGGTGGATGAGAAGGTCAACCTGACCCATCAATGTGTACTTTCTGCCCAGAAAGCCAACCAGATCCTGGGCTGCATCACAAGAAGCATGGTCAGCAGATTGAGGGAGGTGATTCTCCCTCTCTGCTTTACTCTCATGATACCCTGCATGGAGTGCTGCATCCAGCTCTGGGGCCCTCAGCATAAGAAGGACATGGACAAGAGGGAACAAGTCCAGAGAAAGGGTGTGAAAATGGTCGGGGGCCTGGAGTGCCTCTCCTGTAAAGACAGACTCATAGAGTTGGGGTTGTTTAGCTCAGAGAACAGAAGGCACTGGAGAGACCTTAGAGAAACCTTCCAGTACCTAAAGGGGGCTGCCAGAGAGCTGGAGAGGGAGTTAGTACAAGGGCATGTAGTGATAGGAGAAGAGGGAATGGCTTCAAAGTGAAAGAGGGGAAGTTTAAATAAGATGTTAAGAAGAAATCCTTTACTGTGAGGGTGGTGAGACACTGGAAAATGCTTCCCAGAGCAGTTGTGGATGCCTCATCCCTGGAAGTGTTGAACACCATGCTAGACAGGGCTTTGGGTAACCTGGTCTACAGAAAGGTTCCCCATCCATGGCAGGAGAGTTAGAACCAGATGATCTTCAAGGTCTCTTGCATCCCAAAACATTCTATGCTTCCATGATATCTTCTGTTTTTTGAGTGTTTCAGCAACCTTTTCAAAAATGTGACTGGGATAGGAAGTGTTAACTATAGACCCTGATGCCTCAGTCTATATTTAACTTTGATGCTCTTGCCAATTTGCTTTTTAATGCTCTTTACACTTGACTTTTTTTGAAAAGTGTAGAGGAGGTTATAAGTAGGTTTAGTCCCATCTTCCTATTTTTCCAGTGAAAGTAGAAAAAAATGTGGTATTTGTATGGAGTCAGAAATTGTATTTTGTTTAAAACCTCCAGTGCTATTTCATAGCAGTAATTTAAAATTAATAGATTACAGTTGTCCTTACAGAGAACAGTTAATCCACTAATGTCACATGGCAAAGTAGTTTTACGGCGAAGTAGTCTTTTATTCTGATGTCTGACTCTGTTTTTATTCCAATCTAATGTACCCTCAGGCTTTAGATTTGTGACTTCTCCTATATTAGGGTAGCCTGAAGAAGAGCTCTCTAGTTCTTGGCAAGTCCTAAGCTCTTTTTTCAGAGTTTTTGTCGTACAGAGCTGTTACCATCTGGTGGTAGATGTCTTTTTTTTCCTCCTAGAAGTGCACTTTTCGCCACTGAACCTAAATATTCTCTAATCCCATTGAAAGTAAGTCTGTTCTGAAGATCCCTGGCAATCCTTTTTATCTGGATAGAATGTTCCTATTATCTAACACTATACTGGAAGGAAAGCTTACTTAATCAGTATTGTTAAGATGAACGCCAGTTCTTCAGTTTTACTTTTGTATCTTGTGTCAGTGGCCAGTTTCTTATTCTAGGTTATTACAGATCTAGATGAATCTGAGTTCTAAACAACGGATTGCTTTTGACTGTGCGTGTGGGTATGTTTTTCTTGCAAAGTGTGTATATGTTTAAAAATAAAATGATATTTTTTTCTACTTTATATTTTGAAAAACATCACAAAGTCCCATAGAATGGATGGGAAACAATGCCAGATTTCTCCTGAAAGGAGAGAAATGGACAGTTTTGTAAGTTTGCTTATTATAAAAAGATACTTGGATGCTACAATTAATGTGACTGGTGAAGAAACCTTTGATCAGGACTATTAAAATGACTCTTCCACTGATAACTGGTTAGATCTTCATATTACAGAATTGTGTGAATAAAAGCCAGGCAGATATTCTGGGGCATTCCCTACTCTCCCCTCTGTCAATTTTTTGCAGTAGCTTATATTGCTGGCAAGTGTCTAGCTTGTAATCCTTTTTACATGTATGAAAGATACACCTGGAAAGGGAAGGCTTTGTGTAACTTAGGCATCCCCAAATCTGTTCTTTTATAACAAAAAGACTGTCCCTTTACTCCACCATGTACTCAGGTATCAAAACTACTTAAGATAAAGAAGCAAAAGCCACAAAGGCATAATGCCGTCATTTCAAAATGATACAAAGGCACTTCAGAGCAGCCAATAATATTACAGGCTTTATCAGCATTGCATCAGTTCTTTCCTTCATAAATCTTACACTATAAAAATCAAATAGGTATTTGAGGAAAGTGATGTAAGGGAAAAGATGTTAGAAATCTCCAGTACAGTTAAAATGACTGCAACTAAGACAGGTAATTATTTCATCATTCCATCCACAGTTCCCCAGTTCATGTAGAAAACCAGTTATTGAGAAAGACTTTAATTTTGAGGCCATGCTCATTGTAGGCTGTTTTAAACTAAGTAGTTGGCTCAGGTAAAATAATATTGTCTTATTATCCAAGTCACAGGAATTTTTTTGGGTTGGTTTTTTTTTCACCTACTTAGTTGCACATAGAAGTTCCCCCTTTACTTGGCTGTATTACACAGAATACACAAGCAAATATTTACAATTTTTGCTTTAGCTGCTAGGCAGTCACTAGAGAGTAATACATTCTCATCTCGCTTTTGGTCTTTCCAAATCCTCAGGCAGCTGTCTCTGTGCATTTATTTAGTGTGTGAGGCAGAATTGGCAGCTTTTTGAATGTTTGCAATCAGAATACTTTTGTTGGGTGTTGCAGTAATGGGGCTGCAGGATTGCCTGAAATCTTCATTGGAATAAGCTGTCGATGTCAATGCTGTTGGCAAATAAAGCCTATATTTTCAGCAAACTCTTGAATTTTCTTGAGTTCTTTTAAATTTTCTTATACTTGAAACTCTTTGTGCGAAAGACAGCCCCTTTGAGAATCTAGCAGGCTAATTGCTTGCAAAGAAGGATGGCACTAATCTTGGATTTGATAAGTGTGTGGTTGAGGCATATGGTTGTTTCAGACCATTGCAGTTTGGGGAGAAGAAAATGGAAAAGAGTTTTTTTAAGTGGCTTGGTTTCCTGTTACATACTGATCAACTGATGTGTTGCTGCTCAGAATCACAGAGAATTACATATTCTCAAATAATGCTTATCAGACTAAGTGTCTGTCTAGAACTGAAAATTGTGAAATTTTTATGTGGTATTTCTATTCAGCAGTCAGACCTGATCTTCTACAGAATCTGAAACTGCTTCTTATCTCATTTGACAACTTAGTAGCTACAGATTATTTCAGGTTTGTTCTGTTCTCCTGTGAGTATTTTCTTCAGTCTCTTCCAAGAAATGTTCTCAAAGATTCTACTGAATCAAATTTTCTATACTTAGAAGTACATAGTGGTAACAATTGGCTTTTGAGTGGTAGTTCTCACTTACCTACACAGACAAATTCACAAATGCTTTTGAGAAACTCCAGTAATTTTGTCAGGAGTTCTGTTTTATCCTCTGATTTACTGAATTCTGGTGGTGTAAATCTGTCTGTTATTCTGTCCTTCAGAACTGTCTGCCCTCCATTTGCACCTTTTTATCTTTCCAGGAGATTAAAAAGCTACATTCTGTTAGTTTTTAAAATATCTTAAACCTGTCCAATGACTGGATCTGTACAAGTGGTTTGGTAGACACTCAAAGGTACTTAAACTGGTATTCCTTCTGCAGTTTCCAGCTAACAGCTGCAGTTGTGTGCTAAAAGTATATGAGGGGTTAGATGAAGAACTGTAAAAGTAATTGTAACATACCTAGTGCCTTCTAGCCTTCTAATTACACTGATCCCAAAGTGCATCCTTGTCTAAACGTAGCCAGCGTTGGAATTGGCCGCCAGAGGGCAAACTAAACGTACATGCTCCCCACTTCTATATGTTCTTGAAAATCAGCTTCAATTCTTTATGTCAATATAATTTGATCCCCCCCCCCTTTAAATTAATTTAAAATTTTTTTTTTTAAGAAAATACTCTTTTTCACTGAAGAGGTCATCTTGTCTTGGCTCATTGTGTGGCAACAATAACCTGAAAGACCAACGTTGAAACAGTGTGTGACTGTTCATAGGAATGATGTAAAACATCACTGAGCTACCTTTACATCTCACTGCTGGATGAGTTTTCATGGCACGTGCAAGCAGAAGATCCTCTGTGAGTCTTTTGCTTCTTTTCATGATCTCAAAGAGCATTAATCAGTATGAGGCTATCAAAGAGGCTATTTTGTTTACAATAGGAAGTCTTCAGTCGTGTAAGTTTGGGATTAACTATTCTAAAGTCCATTTCCCTGACACTGCAAACACTGACATTCACCCTGTATGTTTGAAACAAGATAAAATTTTGTTCTGTAACTCAGAGTAGTTCCAGGAGTTTCCTTATACACTTGCATAGAACTTTGTTGTTTACATTCCCTTTAAAGCAAACCACTTTACTAGCCAAAATTGCAGGAAGGTTTTGCCTGACGCAGGTACTGAGTTTGTTCTCAGTTTAGGTATGAAAGATGACATGTCTCAATGTTTATATATTCCTAGCTCAGTAGAAATAGAGACAGGGTAGATTTCTTTGGAGAATTATGTACAAAATTAAAATGTAGTAAGAATAAATAAAAACATCTACTCTAAACCTTTCAACTGCTTAATAAGCAGGGAATTGATTATAGTCACCAAATTTAGTAGCTTAAATTGATACTATCTTCTGTCGTTGTGTACTAAAAGATATATCTTAATTTTAATTTGACTTTGTGTGGAAGAATATCTTTCCCATTTGACATAAAATTCTGGCTGTCAGATGAAATAGTATATGTAATGAAATGTGGATCTTGTTGGAAGGGAATGTTACAATGACTTAATTTGGTGTCAGTCTTCATGCTGATTTTAGAATGTAGGTGAGTGCATTTTCTTCCTGGTATTTATCAATACCAACCTCTGATGTGATGTGTTTCTGCTTAAATTTGGGCTTCTTGGCCATGATTAGTTTTATTATGTCGAAATTTCAATATGACCTGGGTCGAACTACTGTGAAGCTAGATGAGGTATTACAGGATAGAAAGAAATGCTTTGACAGGTTCTATATTGAGTATCTTTGATTTATAGAAATTGTGGATTTATTAGCCCTCATGTGCAAGACAGTAATTAACATGGACTGTATGTTTATCATAATTTTTTCTGTCATTCTTTGTTAACATTTATAAACAGATTTGTTGAGTTTGTTCTTTGGGATTCATGTGACCTTGTAGAAATTTTGGATTAGATTCCTATAGAATTGATCATTTTATATTTAGAGGACTTAACAGCTGGAAAATGATCCTGACAGAGTAAATTAAGAATTTGACAAGTTTTCAGTGGGTCTGCTTTGTAGATGGTATGTTGCAATATAATTTAAAATATATTATGTTTACAATATATTTCTGTAATCTCTGGTAGTGGGAGAATTTGAACCTCTCCGTCTGTACACACCTACCTACTAACATGAGTTATAATAAAGGACCATTCTCGTTAGTGGCACTTTGATATATTTTCCACAACATCTTGGCCACATCCATTATATTTCGCGAAGGTTTTCTTTTGAAAGATTGAGTGGGTAAGCTGAACGTGTCATTGTGTGGTGGTGTGTCCCTGAGTCATTAAAAAACCCAAGAAAACACAGAAAAGACTAGAAACTCTCTTAGAGCAGGAAAGTGGCAAACTTCAAATACTTGCTTGTACCTCATTTCTATGGTGGGTCAAACAGCTTAAAGACTCATTTGATACATGTAATGTTTTTCTTTTCAATTAAAATACAGCATAAAAAGAGTCAAAATCCTGTCTATTGTTTTGGTAAATCTGTATGTGTAACAATGTATATCTTGTTCCCTTTTTTTCCCAAGTGGATGAGCGCATGAAAATACTCCGTATTCAATATATACATTTTATTAAAATGTTTAAAATCAAAAAAAAAAAATTGGATTTTCAGAATATCTAGGAAAGGGCTTTGAAGTTCCCCTGTAGCAGGCAGCCTTGCATTGTAGAAGAGAGTTGATGACATTACAGCTGGAACGATAGTCTGCATTGATTTTCATAACATCGTAATAATAATGTGGGAGATTATCTTATAATACCTTAATACTAAATTGGTTATTTTAAGCAAAAAAAAAACCAAACCAAGTCCTGTTGTAGTGCAATTACATAGTTAACACTAAAATGGTGTTTCTGGCATATACAACTGAAGGAGGCTCACATGTGGTGTTACATGACATTCTTTCCTGACTGAATATTGAAACATGTTTTCAGATTGATTTAGAAATTGTTTTTATGGCACTGCTACCAACTCCTGCCCTGTTTGAACTCCTATCTGTATTAATAATAAATGTTTCTTTTCCCTCTCTCTCCGACTTTGCCTACCTGATCATGCTCTTGAACAGATGCAGGGATATCTACTCCCAATGACTCATAGAGAGGAAAAGTTTTTTTAAGAGTGACTGTAAAAATAGGAACCTGATGTATTTGTTAGTGTATTACTTCTGTTTCTTGAACAGGGTATAGTGAACGGCTCTAAGGAAGGTGATTCATAACTTATCAACTGAATTATTGAGACAAATGAATTCCCCAGAAATGTTCTGTTCACACAGTAACAGAGGGTTTTCCAGATGCATCAGAAAAACTGACATAGATGGCTTTCCTTTCTCTGCCTTTTCTGTTCCAAATAGAAGTTCTTGCTGCCTCTGCATGAGATAGGTGACAGTTCAAGGATGGAACATAGGAAAGAATAAATGTCTTTTCAATAACTGTATTCCTTATGGCTGCTTCAAAACTGCCTCAGATAAGCTGTTGACAACTTGAACTTTAATGACATGGGATGCAAGGTTGCTTTCTGTGATAAGAGTTCTTTTAAAAACTGGTATTTTCAACTGATCTTATTCTTCTATCGTTATGAACATGTGCTGTATATTTAACTATGTGATCCTGCATTTTTTAAGGCAATTTTGCTTGTTTGTTTAACAAACTGTCTTACTTTCAAGGTTCTTTTATTATTGTTTTAGTAATGTGCACATGGTGAATTATAGACTGCACCTTAATGAAGTAATTATTGAGGGAAGAAGAGTCTGCATCCACTGTATAATTGTCTTTTGCTGCTTAATACAGTCAAATTTGTAGTTACACTCAGCTTTTTGTGTTTCTTCTCTAGAGTCTTTTAAGTGCCTTGTTCTAAAAATAAAACAACCGGTCTATTTGATATTGTAAATACTGTGGGGATTTAAAGCTTAAGATCTTTTAGTGGAAAATACCCCAATGCCTTCACTGATAGACAAATCCACAGATACTTGTTGCTTTTTGTGATGCTGGCTATTAGCAGTCTGCTTTGTAGTTCTTCCATATTTAAATTAAATCAGGAGTTGTTCAGGAGTCGGTTATGATCTTGGCTTCTAATAAAACTTATTTGTACTTTCTGAAAAATGGTGTCTGAAGTAACTTTATCAATGTCTCTGGAATATTTTCTGCAAATGTAGCAGAATTGACAGAAGAAATAAGATCATTTTTTCTTTAAGTTAGACAAGAATAAGGCTGTTTGGAACCAAAATGTTCAATCCATATTTCAAACATTAGATATATATGTAACATTTAGGTTCTGATCAGATTGCAGGCAAATTTCTATGTCTTAGTTCTGTCCTTTAGTATTTCTCTCATAATCGAATAAAATTTAAGGAGTAGGTAAAGTGTATGACATATATGATACTGATTTGCAGGTAGCTATCCTACTGGACTTGAAATGTATGTCTTGTTCATATATTTATAGCTTTGTATGAAAAGTGTTTGCTTGCAGAGGGCACACCAGTGATGCACAGCTGTTAAGCTAGCCATAGGCTTGCTTTTTGTGTTCTTTCTTGCTCTTGTTTTGTCTATAGTCCTCTCTTTATTTTAGTATAAAAATATGAAGGTGAAAAATTGTACATGGTCAGGAACCTAATGATCCTAAAAAGAAAGAAATCTCATACATACATAGTAATGACTTCTTAATATGAAACATGTGAGGGAAAATAAAACAAGTCGAGCTCAAAGTCTTTAGTCCAGCAGTTTATGTCTGATAGTTGGCAATAACAAGCAACTGAAACAACAGATAAAAGCATGAAAGCAGTTAGAAGCTTCCTCTTAAAAAAAAAAAATTCTGAAAATCTGTAGTGCTGCAATATCTTTATGTATTTCTGTCCTGTGCTGTAGCTGCTCCCCTTTCTTGTGTTCTGTTTTGCCATTTATGGCTGTAGCTGCACCTTTGAATGCAAATTACTGTCCCTCTGGTGGGATAATGGTTTTATTTTGTATTCCAGACCTTGTCCTGTATGGATATTTAAAAAGTAAGAACAGCATTCCATTTAACTGAATTACATGAACCATATATAATCTATAGTTCCATAGAATTTAACGAGGAGCTGACTTGGCCTTCTGGTTAAAAATCTTAAGATACTTCTGGGTCGAAAGTATTTCAACAGCTATGTCTACATCAATTGGCTTCTACTTAAACAAGGACCAAAAATTATCTTGGATATGCTAGCACTTGATTTGTACCTGTGTCTGTCAGTGATCCCTTTTCCTACTTTTGAAAGCTTAAGAAAAGATTAGTCTTCTTTTCCTCTTACACTGAAGGGTTTTATAACTATTACGAGTGGCTGTGGGATTACTGCTGTTTGGAGAACAGTGATGTTCGTAAGAAATCTCAGTTGTTACCTATATTGCTTTTACATTTGTTGTATACCAATAAAATAATTCTAACATTTCTGATCAAGCTACAATCAGTTCTGCAGTTCTTTTTTTCTTTTTTTCTTTACCTCAGGTTGACAGCTACTTTAGTTTGTTAGATGCAGTACTTACAAATTAGGAAGTACTGCAGTACTTACCAACTCTGAAGGTGTTGGGATTTTATCAGTGCTGTTTCTTCGACAGATTATCAGATAAGGAAAAGGATAAAACAGCAATTTAGCAGGGAATTTGTTAACTGAATACTTAGTTCTTCGTATCCTACTTTCCTATCATTCTTGTGTGGTCTATCCTCTAACCTTTCGCCTTCACTAAAGAATAATGTTATGGTACGTATTTTCAGAGTGAACTTGATGGTCACATTGAACTTAGCTCTCATTAGGTACTATCATGGTACTTTATTGCCACCTTGTTTTGCATGGAAATTTATCTTAATCAAAAAACTGAATTGTGGTAGCCGTGACTGAATTTACAGTTTGTGGGCTATATTTAGGCATTTTTTATAAGGTAGGCTCTTCTGTACTTTCTGTGGGCATCCAATTTAACTAGAATGAACTGATACATTGCTGCTACGAGGAACAGGAGAGACACAGAGCAATTCAGGTTAGAAAGACAGATGGGTATCTCCAGTGACACGTTCTGACATGGGTTGGTCCATTTTATTCAAAAGCAAATTGTACACTTTCATCACAAGTATTTGAGATAGAATACTTTTACACAGTGATCCACATTTTTAAGCAGCTAAGTATTGCTTGTTGTCTTCACAGATCACTGATCTTCAAAGATTTAACATCAATGAAGATGACATTTTCTGAAAATTTGGGCAACAGTCAATATAGAGGGGAAGGAGAAAAAAATAAGCTACTAAAGTGATAGTTAAATGACCTATTAAATTCATTTTAGAGGAATCTAAAATACTGAGGCCACTGAAAAACCTTAGATACTATGGGCCCTCAGTGATCACATAGTGCAATAGTGAGTTTGTGAAATGGGGAAAAATTGCGGATAGAAGTGTTAATGGTGCCTTGTGTTTTGGAATACACAGGCTTCAAATAGGAGACGAACAGTTTTAAGATTGTCCAGATCACCTGCAGAGTTGCAAACTTAGTATTTTACACTTTTTACTTTTTCTTTCTCATGAAGAGAATTTATATAAATGAAACAAAACTACAACACCCGGTTTTTATTAACTCCCATGTAACTTAGAGAATGAGCATGTGAAGTCTATTTTTGGAACGTGATCAAGAATTCTGGATTTATGTCTTGTTTAAGTTTAATGTGGACATAACTGAAGCGGATGTTATGGAATTATCTTATAGATAATGATCTAAAATGTCGATACAATTTGTCAGTTGGTGATGGCAAAATGGAATGTGTAGGCATATGCCAGAGCTTTGCCAGTCTTCAGTGAGCATATGGATGTCTCCGGGTTAATCATATTGTGATACATTTTTATCATCTAGTGAAAAAATGTTTGCATTTTACACCTGTATTTACATTCAGAATGCTACATTTATAGAAAGGAGTGATGTGATCTCAAAGTTCAGTCATTGAAGTAAACTGCTACTTGTTTACTTCGATAGCAGAGTGGGGCAAATGTGTCACCTTTGATATTATTAAGTTTCTTTGAGGTCTTCAGAGCTTATGTGGGTCTCTTGCCAGTGTGAAATCTTTAAAGGAAGCATCAGGTATTCTTTACTTGAACCGTACACTGCTAAAAGTTCAGTTCAACTGATAAAGAAGAGCCAGTTTCAGTCTTCCTGTTTGAATGTTGCGAATAGCCACTTGCAATTTCAAAGTTTCTGTGTGGTTCATTGGGTTTTCTCTCAATTCTAAGTGTCGTTATTCTTTGCCTTCAAAAAACCTGTTTGATTGCGGTGTCTTTTTTTTTCATTTTTCCCCTCCCTACTTTATCTCTAATGATTGTAGGACAAAGGCTTTTTCATATGTGAATCATCTTTTTCTTCATCCCAGCTCAGTGAGCTTCTATACCATACAGACTGTGTAGATAGTAACCTGTAACATCAGGTTACTGTCTACACAGGTTAATTACCACTGTAACATCAAAAAAGACTTAAAACAGGAAGAAGTTAGTTTGTGATCCAATCAATTTTTTATTTAAGATGTATGCTATATTTGGGATTAGAGATACTCTAATTTCGCTGCAGTCTGTACTTTAAAGAAACACATGGTTTAGGTTTGAACAAAATAGGTCGTCTTCATAAATATTGTTTGGAAGAAAATGCATGTTGTACCTACCCATGCAATAATTACCTGTGTTTTAAATGGACAGGCTGATGATTTGCACTGATAGCAGTACATGGATACTTTAGACTTGCAGCTTTTAAACATGGTCTTGGAAAATGGAGCAGTATATGCTAATAATATATTAGCATATACTTTGTTTTCCTTTAGGGTCAAGTTAGGTAATGCCAGAAAATAAACAAACGGTAATAGCTAAAACATTGCTGTGTTGCCAACAGTGTTTCAGTTGCAAATCTAAACATCATGCTGCTATATGAGAGTGAACTCCATCCCAGCTAGACTTAGTACGGCCTGCTGCCAGCTCTTATTTGCGTGGCTTCTATCTTTGAGGATTTTTATTCTATCTTGCTGGAATTCTGCCTCCTTCTTGCTTCTCCCATGTTTGCTTTCACTGCTTCCTGGCTATGAAGCCTGTCTCTTGTGAGAGGCAAGGCCTTCACAAAATTAGTCTTCATTCTGTCTATAAGAGCACTTTTCGAACTTTGATTTGCTGCTGTAATCATACATTGATCATAAATTGTGGAAGTCAGAGGTAGCTGCTTCTCCCAGACTCCCATTTTGCTTCTAATTTAGAAGCATTACATGATGAATTAGTGCTGAAGTACTCCCCCACATGTACTCCTCTCTTCAGGACAATTACATACTTCATCATCGTAGACTGAGTTGAGTACTTAGTCTTCTGTCCCACTCAGTTTGCATTACTTTTTTTTTTTCTTTTTTTGTCTTTTAGTCTGTTCTCTGTCTTTTTTAACCACAACAGCTGCAGTCAAGGCAGATAACTTATTAATTCTGTATGTGCTTAAATACATGTGTAAAATTTGTTTTTTGATGAACTTAATTTTAAAAGATTAAACTATAATTATTATTGTCTTTTCCCTGATTCAAAATCAGTACTTCGATTTGGCAAACAGACAAAACGAAGGATGACTAAGACATTTTAGAGTCCTAATGAGACGAACCATCAAATAAACCCTATGAGATAGGGTATTTCTGTATGGAAACTTGCTGAATTCTTGAAATAGTTGACTTGAGAATGGTTGGCTTAACTCTTCATGGGGTTTTAAAATTATGGTGTTGGGTAAGGTATGCATGAAGACTTAAGTTTTAATGAGTTTGGTTTTTTTTAAAGTAAGATGTATCAATGTGCAGCATGAGTACTGTCAGATGTTCACACTCATTATTGCACATCAGGATTATTGGAGGGGACTTTTGTTTTTTGGTGCAGTTGGCAGATTCTTGCTTTACATAAACTTTGATGTTACAGAAATTCTACTGTGAAACTTCTGCTGTAATGAATAACGTGTTGTAGTTGTGTGCCTGAACAGCTTCAAGAATTGATTTCCAGGTATTTATGTATTAAGGGTGCTATGTACCCTGGTTCTTTCCCAAGGATCCTGTTAAAATTGCAATATTGAAGGCTTTATCCTTTTTCATTGTTAGCTGTGTTTCTTGTGTCACTATAGATTAATTTGGATTTTAGTTACTGTTTGTCAGTGAGCTGAGAACACTGGAGACCTAGGACTTCTGTTTATAACATTCATTACAATACAATGCTGTTGAAATAATACATAAGCATTCTTTTGCATTTTCTCTCTCTTTTCACCTTGGTTGTAACCTTGTGGGATAATTCCATGGAATAAAGGAGAGAGCACAAAACAGTGGAAACTTTTAATTAATTTTGAGTAGTGTTTCTTCTATCAGTAGTCCAGTTAGTATACATTCATAATCCAGGTGATGAGTTACAGGACATTACCATTACTAATATGAACCAGCTGACCAAAAAGAAAGTCAAATCATATGTTAGCAACTATTAGAAAATAATAGAAAACAAATTAGAAGATGTGGTTAAGTTCCTAGATAATTCTGTGGGGCACATTGTCATTCCCCCTCTGCTCACTCCTCAAGATATAGTGTAGAATTAGAATAAATATTAAAAAGAGCAAAATAAGTGATTAACAATATGATTTTTTGTTTAAAAATTACTTAATATTTGAGGACTGATAGGGAGAAGGAATGGTAGTGAGAGGATGTTGCTTTGCTTTCTTTCTCTAAAGACCTCTATCTTTGTTTATCTATCAGTGTCTCTTAAGTGACAGGCTGCAGCTGTCTGTCCTTGGCTCCAGTTGGAGATGGTTCCATGTGGCAGGGTTAGTTGCCTATGTACAATGGCATACATTTTAAAAACAGAAACATTTGTGTAAATGGCAGTGTTTAAATGAACTCTGGTGGAATGAATGCAAGATGGATTCACTTGAAATTTAAAACAAAAGACATTAGAATAGCTTAAGAAAATGGAAAAGTTTATGTACCATAAGCAATGGAAACGTCAGTGGGTTCTTAGTCTTGTGGGTGACCATGCATTTTGAGAGCAGAAAAGAGGTACTTTACATTGAATTTGTGCCCAGTTTCACAGGAGGAACACTTAGCATCACAAGGAAACCAAAAAAATTATTTTCCGTAGCTTATGCCAGTCCTAGCAAACATACACTCTGTGTGAATTTTTTAATCTACATCCAAAGCCAATACTAGTGATCAAAAAGAACTCTGTAAAACAGGTGGTGATATCAGGACACATTTTTGAAGTGTATTGCTAAAACTATTATTTTATAATAACAGTCACGGTCTGTGGAAACATGATTTGTTTCTAGTGCATTAAAGACAAAAAACTTGTATAGTTCATTATGTAATTTTCCTTGCTATTGGCTGAAAATCAAGATGGCAATTAAAAAGCAAAAGCCACCTCAACAGAAAAATAGAAACAAAACTAAGAAAAAAACAAACCTCTCATGACTTTTCCTTTACCTTTTATTGTCTTCACTTCCACTCATTCTGATTCTCCTATTTTTGTTTGAGTTTAAAAAAAAAAGATCTGCAGATCAGGAAGCACAACCAGCACCCCGTTAATGAACTTGGATTTATCAGCCCTGTTCTGAGCAGTTCCATATGTATCACTATACATTCTATGAATAGAACTGTTGTGGTAGGTTTTATTAATTGAGATAGGCTAGAGTAATAAGTATGGAATATCACTGCTGCAACACGTTTTTTTTAAGGAATTGCTGACAAAACCATCAGCTGGTGACTGGTATAGATAAGGAGGACTTGTTCAGTGATTGCACATTGCTTTGTCCTTATCATTGAGATCTCAGTATCTTTCAAGAATTTCATAATATGGCACAAGTAGGGCTTGACGTGTGATTATTTTTTGACTTCACTATGGCCACGGAGTGGATACTGCATTTTGGAAAGGCAAGCAGTGATGCCTTTAAAATTCTGTTGCTGTTACTTTTTTTTACAAGATATTAAGGAAAGACCAAAACAGACCAACCCAGAGAAACAGTTTTCTAGGTTATATTGTTCGCTGTCAAAAACTCAGCCTGAACAATGAGCATTGAAGCTTGTTGCAGAGGGATGGAAGGACTGGTACTTGGCATAAATTACAGAAGTTGCCTAAAGAATTAATTTCTTCCTGGTATACTTGTTTGAAATAGATGCAGTAACAGAATGAGTAATTGGCTTTGTCAGTCAAAGCATGCACATTTTGTACAAAATATTCAAAGGAGATTTCACCCAAGCCCTAAGATGCTTGAAACTTTCAGATTTACAGTAAGCTGAATTGACAGAAGAGAAGTTGGCTGGCAGAAAGCAACTGAGCACGTGAAATGTAAAACTGCTTTGTTTTGGAATCATTTCAATGACACCATTTTTAAAAATACTTTTTTTTTCCTTTTGATTTGCTTTGTTCCCTTTAGTTAGAATGAGCTTGGGCCATATATGGCCTTAATTTCTCCTTTCTTTCTCAAATGCTCTTGGAGGATTTTGTGGAAATAATAGGCTGCAAATCTTGTATTATTTTGTTATGTTGATTCAGATCTGCGTTGTTGTGTATGTAAGAGAACTATTGCTTAAAGTTGCCTCCTTATATTGGAGATGGTGTGGGTGTGGAGTATTTAAGAGTGTTCAATGACTTATTTAGAATCAGGGATAGGAAAAGGTTGGAAAAAGATCCTTAAGATCATCGACTCTAACTGTTAAAGTATTACTGTTGAATTATTCTGATCCTTCTCTGGTAAAGCAGGAATAAAGCAGGTCTGAGTCACATCAGTGCAGATTTATGTATGCGTTTTTAAGGTACGAGCAAAGATAATGCCCCAACAACACTGTGTAAATAAGCAGCATCATGTTTATAAAGTTGTATTTTCTTTTGAAATTGCATCCTGCCATCCATGTTGTTTATAAAGTGCCTTAAGTTAGACAAAAAAAAAAACAAAACAAAAATGAGTACTGAAAATTAGGAAGATGTAGGTAGCAGTAACGTGTTGAAGGTACCATTGAAGTGCCTAGTGTTAGGAAAAAGCTGATGAATAAAAAAGCTACCAAAAGTAAGGAGATTTTAGGTGTCAAAACAGGATGTCTTCTTACATTTAGTGAATGATATGTTGACATAAAAGAAATACAGCAAATCATCCTTTTCTGTTGAAACCGAACAAAAAAATCTATGTATTAAGCAAGGATATGACTGGCTAGTATGGCAGGAACTGGGCATGATATATAAGGGAATTTTACCGTGAGCTCTGCATTAGTAGCACCCTTAGCAATGTTAGTTTGACTACTTGGAATACAAGGATTGATACTGCTAATTTTTAAAAATCCCGTTTAATGTAACTGAATATTTTCACCCAGAGATATGCCTTACTCTGCTGGTACTTTTGGACTTAGTTCTTTGCAGTGAATATAGGCAACTGGTGACTTTGCAACATCTGTCCAAATTTTGCTTTGTCAGGTATTTCTAATAATGTCGACTTTCTTTTTAACTTGATGGTCTCCAGTTTTCTGTATGCTGTTCCTGATATGTGGTAAGTAGACCCACAGAGAATGTTCAAAGAAGCAAAGATTCTTGATTGATAAATTTAAGGCCAGAAAAAAAGCAGCATTTAGTTACCCTAATGATCTGTGTTACATAGGCCAAGTAATTTCACTACCAAGCTCTGGGAAAAAAACCAGATTTCTTAATACTCCCAATCTGATTTACAGATATCAGACTGATCCTTAGAATATGAAAGTTACATAATCAAGCATTCAGAAATTATACTTAAACTTTCAGCCTGATGCCTTTACTGGTCCTTTTGTTGATACACAGTATGATACAGCCTTGTACCTGCATGCTCATATCTTGCACCTGTTAAGTGGAAGGGATTTTCTATGAACCATGCTTGACTACAAGGGCAAAGGACTTATGAGTCATTATACTTGTGTTTCAGTTGTATTTCAGAGTGCAGAATAGGTAGTGAGGGCACAGAACTACAGGAAAAAAAGGGAGGTAAAGTTAGTTTGTGCTTCAAGTTGTGTGTACTGAAACGTAATCTCCTGTTTCTGTGTTTATATTTAAATATTCAAGCTTTCAAACTTGAAGAAAGTAATAATATTGTGAGTGTAACATTAAAAAAATTATTAAAAGTAAATTTTTTGCACAAAAGAAGCTATTAAATATTTAGTGAAATAGAAGTGATGGATCAATACTGTAGCATTGTCATGTGTAATGGAGCGTACACTGAAGAGAATACCCAAAGAGAATGTTACACATAGAAGCCTGACTACTCTTACTCAGAGACTTTTTCAAGGGAGGTCCCACATGGGTTTTGTGTCTGTGAAACTCAGAGAAAGGTTGCATATCCCCCAGAGTGAGCATACCGTAAATCAGTTTAAGTTCTTAAACCTGATTCTACCTTAAAATATAAGTCAGCTGCTTAATCTGTAATGTTTTACTGCAGAATAAACTGCAGAGACTACATGTAAAGTTTCAATAAAGTTTCTTTCATGCAAGTTGTCATAGTGCATTAAAGAATTAAAATCCCAACTGAACGTGGCCCTGAGCAACCTGCTCTGGTTGACCCTGCTTTGAAGCATGGGTGAAATTGGAAGTATTCAGTTGTTCACGCCAACTTCTCTTTCTTGGATCCTGTAAAATGCGGAGTGAACAGATGAAGCTGTTAGTCATTGTTTTCAAGTTTACGTCTTAAAGTAGGCTGTTGATAAACTCTTAAATGTTTTCTGTGTTTTGGGGTTTGGTAGTTTTTGAGTGTGTTTTTTTGTTCTGTTATGCTTTATAAGGCATTTTGATTTGTCCCAGTTATGAGCATAGCACATGGCTTTTTGGTAGAATTCTGTTGCAACTCAAATGACAGCAGTGCAAGTATGTGCTGCATGTATACACACACATATTAAAAAATAAATGATCTACCTCTTAAAAGTTGTTTCATATTGTCCTAAATTATTTTTGTTTGTAAAGAGTAAGAAAATAGGCTTTTGGATTCTGTCTAGTGTTTCCTTCTTGTAGACTTGAATATTCTGTTTCTTCATTGTCTGTGTATTTCTTGCGACAGTTCTCTTTCTGTGTAGTAGTTTAATGTGAGCAATTGCTTAAGTGGGCGCCTTAACTTGTTTATTCTGCTTCATTTTCATATTCCTCAATTTTTCAGGAAGAAGTATTTTCTAGTTAAATACAATGTTTACAAGCTAAAATGCAGGTTATTAAAAAAAAAAAAAAGCATAACGTGATCTACAGAGAGGCACATATTCCTGTTAGGAATGTTGTTCATATGTGCATGTGTGTATCTGTGTACCTCAGAACAAAACTGTCTAATCTGTCATATTTAACTGTGGAATTAAGTAAACACTGTGAAAGAAAAGCTTGTTTGTGTAAGTGTAATGAGTACGTGTATGGACTTTGGTACATAGTTCTGAAACAGGATTTACGTGTTTTCAGTAGACTTCTGAAAAATAACTGGCTTGATATCTTATAAGCAGGTTGATAAGAGCAATTTCTTAGATTTGTGTCCATGTACATGGTAAGCCATCAGACTGTTTAGCAAATCAGTAGTTTTCACGGCCACTTTAGACCCAGTCTCTACTTCCTTGTGAAAACCAAAACAAAACGTACCATTATAAAATTGATATTTTATTCCAAAAATGCGTTGCTTATTTATAATATAAGTATTTCAGTGCTTAAGTGAAGATTAGTTTCTTGTATTATGGCAATAATACTCTGTGGAATTCTTCTGTATTTGACTTCTATGTGTGAGAACTCTTTGAAAAGTGCTTGTCCACATTCAGATGTCTGTAAATAACAGGAGTAGTCTTAATATTTCTGTATAAATAGGAAAGCTGCAGTGAGGCTAATGATACATGTAGTGGGTGGACAGGTATTAAAAGCACTTTACCCCAGTACCTACTTTAAAATCTGGAACTGAACTCTAGCTCTGAGATAATAAATTCCTTAATCTCAGCCAAAGCTATTCACACAGTAAACCTGCATGCAGATACGCATCCGAATTGAAAGGTCAATATTGTTTCTTCCTCCTCCTTCACTGTAAAGCAAAGCAAATAAGGTCCAGTCTGTCATTCTCTGTGTTGTCATCTGAAAACTTAAAGATGACTTAGTTTAGAGGGACTTGGGGTAAAAAGCCAAAGGAATTTTAGCAATATGGGAGTCTCTTCAACAGGATATTACGGTTTAACTTCAAATACATTGCTTGCCACTTTTAGAGGACGCACAGAATTGGGATCTGGAACGTGGCAAGAGAGCTGAAGTTTTCAAATGGGTGCAGCCATTGATCCTGACAGAGCTGCAAGCAGTGCTGTCAAGCCAGAAAGAACATGGAAATACATGCTTTTCTTTACTGAATAAATTTCATCATAAAAGACAATCGGGGCCTTGCCATGTGTTGTGTAGAGATTTGAAATAAAGATATGGTTAGCATCACAGAACTAAGAGTTCTCCTCTTAGGTTTGCTCTTTCGATTAAGTATTATCATACTTAAGTATAGTATGTTATACAGTAGTATGTAGGTCTTACATTAAAAAAAAGGTTTCAGTGTATTTCATAGACTCATAGAATAGTTTGGGTTGAAAGAGACCTTTCAGAGGTCTTTAGTCCAACTTCCCTGCCATAAACTGGGACATCTTCAACTGGACCAGGTTGCTCAGAGTCCCATCCAACCTGGCTTTGAATGTTTTCAGAGACAGGGCATCTGCCACCTCTCTGGGCAGCCTGTTCCAGTGTCTCACTACCCTCATCAAAAAAAATTTTTTCTTTATATCTAGTCTGTATTTGTGTTCTTACCAGTTTAAAACCATTAACCCTTGTCATGTCACTAGAGGTGTATTTGTTGTGCTTCTGTACTTTTATAGGTCATTTTGTTATTATCTAAGCATGTCAGCTGTCATACAAAACATCACACATTAAATACTTTATTAGAAAAAACTGTTGGGCTGTAATTTTCTTGAAAA
Organism: Falcunculus frontatus; assembly: GCA_013398115.1. Classification (NCBI taxonomy): domain Eukaryota; kingdom Metazoa; phylum Chordata; class Aves; order Passeriformes; genus Falcunculus; species Falcunculus frontatus. The sequence continues at coordinate 907,540 of VZRV01001949.1, forward strand.
TGTTGTGTGTGGCTGAAAATAAGGCTTGTCAATGCTAATACACCGTAACAACTCGGAAATTGGCAGCATATTCATAGGCTCAGCTCCAGTATTTAATCTATGCTGTAGAAGAAGAGCTGACTTGACTATATTCTAGGGCCTGAGAGGCAGAAAATAGATCTGTGGGATTTTGGTTTGGTTTTGGGTTTTTTTGTGTGTTTGTTTTTTTGTAAGCTATATGTAGAGGGTAAAAAATGTATTTTTTAGGTTGTGATCCTTGTTCATGTGCTACGTGTATTTTTTTTAATCCCGAACTTGCAAATCAGTTGTAATACTGAATGTCCAGTGCATTAGAATAAGAAAGCATGGACTTACTTGATTTTGCCTATTGTCTCTCAAGAAATGTTTAGAATGTCCTTGAAAAGTGTTTGCATGACAGAATGATGAGAAAATAAACAGTGAGGACTGAGACAGGTTTTGTTGTTGTTTTCAACTGTCCTTTGTGGTAGTTTAGAGAAGGTAGAGCCTGACTGTTCTCCTTACTGATAGGCAGGGGTGGGATTAGAGGTAAAGGACATACTACAACATGGAAACCCTAATTAACTGAAATAAAATCGATTTCTTGTGAGAGTAGACAAACAGTGGAATAGGTTGCCCAGACCAAGAGTTGGAATCTCTACTCCTAAAGATACTCAGAGTTTGATTGGACGTGACTCTGTGCAATTACTCTTTTGTATTGGACATGCTTTAAGCAGTGGGTAAGACTAGATGATCTCCAGAGGCTGTTTACAACCTAGATTTGTTTTATGATTATATGGAAAATTAATATTAAATAAGAGACTTTACTTAAGAAATACAAGGAAACCTTGTTAACTAAACGGTTTGTGATAATATTTTGTGTAATTTGTGAATGTAAATTACAAGCTTTAAGTATTAGATCTGGTACTGTTCTGTTGAGGAAGTTTACAAGATATTCACTTCTTTCCTTACTCAGAATGTGCAACTATCCATTATTTCCCAGCTTATTTAATCAGCAAGGTACAGGAAATACTTAAGGAAAAATGATACAATAAATAAGTAATTTTCTTTTTAGATGTAACACAAATGATACATAATTACAGAAGTTAAATTGCAGAATATGATTTAGAAAAATTATGTGTATTTATGTGTACTTTACTACAAACACGTAGATATATGCACTGGTTTATAAATTTCTAAATTGTTGCTAAGTGCCGCTACCAGATTAGGAAAGTTGTTTTCTAGTCTACTTAAAAAGAATATAGACTGGAGAATAGACAAATTTTTGTATCTTACAAAGGTAGTTTCCTTTTCTGTTTTGGTTGTCTGTCTCCCTTTATCTGTGTGCATGGTGGTTTTGGTGTAGTAATTTCCCTGTCTCATGAGAGTAAATACATCTGTTTCTGTGTTGATCATAATAGCAAAGAGTAGACTAATTCTACCTCCTTTCTTTTATCAGTAAGTTTTTGTTAGAATTTCTCAGCAGAGTAGCTTGGAGACATATTTCTCCTCTGAGCCTTTAATATGCTTTAGCACTGATGCTGCTGAGGCAACTATTTTTATTTTTTAAATTGTTTGAAATTTCACTTCATAGTGACAAGAGGCTGGGCTGGAGGAAAACATAATCTCAGGCCAGTGTGGCTGATGCGGTGTTATCCACTTTTGGATCTACCAGTGTTGTTGGAGCGTCTCTCCTAAAATCTGAGAGAGGTGCTGTAGTAGAAGATGTAGGACAAAATTAAATTTGTTCAAAGGCACCATGATTTTCCTACGGTATTTCAAGGTCCACAGAGAAAACTGGACTCTGAATGCAGAGCCTTGGCATAAGGATTCAGATCCCAGCTGACCTCACAGTCCAAAGCAGACAGGTTCTCTCAAGTATTTAGTAGGGAAGATTGTTGTTTCAATGCAGTAGGTCGTAGCTGTTGACCTGGAAAACATTTTCCTTTTTTTGCTTCTATCACCAAAGTGAACTACAGCTGATCCTAACAAAATACGACTAGTTGAGGATGGGAACTCAATCTATCTCTATAGTGTTACTGAGAAGAAATGAACTGAAATGTTAATGTACTCAAGTGTCCTTTCAGGCTGTTATTTTACTTTCCAGCGGAAGGAAGGTGGCACATATAGGCCATTGGAAATAATAAAGGACAGTCTTCAGCTATAGCTGCAATTTATATAAAAAGTGTATTATTACTGAACATTTCCATAGACTGAAGAAGGGAGTTGGCATCTAGTCTTAAATGTTAGCTGTAGTTCTTGTTAGTGCTGAATTCAGTGCAAAGATTTGGTATGTTGCTTTGTTTTCATTTTGTAACTAGCACATTGACAGCCGTGACATTCCGCTGCTGCTTGTTTGTCACCGTAACTAAGACAACTTGACATATAGAGTTTGTAGGTAAACAAACAGTAAAGGCACTAAGGATTTGATCCCTGGCCTTGGTATGTAACTTTTTTATTGAAAAACTTACGTGATAGAGAAAGGCAATGATACGTGCAGTATTTTGGAGATTAGTTTTATGGTAGATCATGATTTTCTCAATTGTCATTAGCACTGTATTTGCTGCATTCAGCCATCATTCTCTACACCTATAGCTGCTTTTACTACCAAAGTCCTTCTGGTTTTACTTGTTGTATTCTTTCAGTGTACTTGATAGCTGCAAAACCTTTGCTTTTTACATGACAAATTGGAATAAAATTTAATGTCAACATTTCAAGGAAATGTCAGGCAAAGAGGACATGCAGACAGAAAGTCTGATTCACCTTCCACTTACATAGTGTACTTCTTTCAGAATCAAAATGGAATTAAATTAACAGAATAGTTATCCATGATGTTTTCTTTGTAATCTCGTTTTCCCTATTTGGAAATGGGAGGTCTCAACTGTTTTCTGTTAGATCAGTCTCCTCTGTGCCAAGCTTTGGCAGGGAATCTACTGGCAGACACGTATCGTACCTTTCTGAAATTGATATGCCGTATTTAATAAACCTGTTTAGAAAAATACTTCATTTCTCTAGTGACATCGCTGTAATATGGAAATAAGAGAATGTGTTTAATTAGTGATAGAAGTATTATTTAACGTCAATCTTTTAATAAGACAGGTTTATGCTACTTGGTATTTCCTCATGAAGTAAGCTCTGAATACAGATCCTCTGTGTTAAACAAAAAGTAGTGGCAAGTAATTCCACTCTCTTCCAGCCATTAACAGATCAGTAATTATTTTTTGTGTTAGAGTTTTTGCTGGTATGAAAAATGCAACTACAGGTAGGCAGGATATGTTAAGCTAATTGTTATAATTAGTTGTATGTCAAAGTCTCCTTTCCTGCATACTTTCCTGCAAAGTATGACTTTTTTTTTCCCCCCTTATAGTGATTAAAATAATGGTGAAGTCTGGTCCCAAGGTGAGAAAAATATTTGGAAAAGCCTTAATGGGCTTATGTGGATTTTGGGTCAAGTCTGTGGGGAAATGTTTGTGAAATCTAGGCCTAGAAACTTGATACAGTAAAATGAAAAATTAGGTGAGGTGATTTTCAACGGAATTTTTTTCAACAGCATAAGGCTATGGAAATTCTGACAGGAATGTAGACTGGGGTTTAGAGGTACTATAAAAAGAACATTTAATTTGATCTTCTATCATTTTAGCTCAGTTTAGGCTTTTAACAAAGATAAGTCTCATTAAAGTACTACAGAAAATTCCTGAGCAGAAAAGACAATAGTTTTTTGTGAGAAGGTGTAGAGACTTCTGTGTTTTTTCATCCTTAGTATAGAGCACTGCATCAGGGCTTAACTCAGAAACTAAGAGTGGAAGAAAGATTAGGAAGAGGCTGAAGTTCCCAGTTTGCCTTCTATTTGGAAAGATCCCAAAATAAATTGCACTGTATGCTGTACAAATGATTAACATTTGGCAACATTGGAATTAATCTCATTCTGGGGCAGGATACAGCAGATTTTTAGTGCTCAGCAATATAATTCTATTTTAAGGCAAATTGAAGACTCTCACTGTTCTTGGAACACAGGGAAATCTCAAGAATGCAGAATGCAGTTTCCTAATTGGATGCCAAAAAGGCTAATGTTCCTTTCCAGGGGGTGTGTGTGCGTGTGCGCGCACGTGTGTGGAGCTGTGTCAGGTGTAATTATAGCTGCCAAGAATTTAGCCAAAGGAAAATAGTCAAGTCTTCAGTGCTAAGTCCCTCAGAAGTAAAAATGCTTCTAACAGCGTAGTCCTTTCTGATACAGTGCTCCTCTGCGAGTTCAGCATGGGCATGGTGTGTCATGTACTGAAGCATCAGCAGGGTTTCCTGCAGCCAGTGGGATTATCCTTTGTCAGTCATCCTGGCAAGGTCTGAATCTGCTAGGTCTGAGATTAAAGGCCATAATAACCTGGCATAAGACCTGAGGGACTGAGATAACGGAATGCTCTTGTAGATGGGAAAGGAGGATGATGCTAGGGGTGCGGTAGGGTTGTGAAAGTAGCATGATGTAACTTCTTTGACTATTAATCTTTTGTCTTGGTTGTGGTATTTTACTGTAGTAGTTCACAGAAATTTGGTATTGGCAATTTGCAGTTAAGAACCAAGCATTGTGATAAACATAGCTTTTTAATTTTCATGTGTGTAAACTTGTCCTTTAGTAGAATCAGTGAAAAGGAGTTAACATTCATTTACCGTGTCTGAAAATATTTCTGCTGATGTCCTTGAGATCTGGAGAACCCCTAAAGGCTGAAATAAGTAAAATGTAATTTTTAAAGAAAAGACAGTGAAAAATTTCAAGGAAAAATTCAAAAGATAATGACTAAAGGTAAATAGTAAGTGATTAGTAAATGAAAATTGGAGACTGTGATAGAGTCTGTTAGTGCACATTGTAAGATGCTGCTGCAGCAGGGATACCAGCCAATAGACTTTTTTTCTTTCAAAAGTTTCTAGTCTTAAATTTAGAGTAGTTTTTCCTTCATCAGTTCCCAACACATGTAATGAAACTTAATTTACTCGTGCTTGGTCTTTGCTGATATTTCTTACCATAGAACTTTGTCCTGTATTATTTCGCGTTCAGGATGTCTGTTACCAGAGGATCTATACCAGTGTTCTGGAAATAATTTAGGAATGGGTTGCCTCTTGATCCTTGTTTTGCTCTTCTATAAGGAATGCACTGCAGAACATCTTACAGCACCGCCTGCCGAAGGTGATTGGAGTTTTTTGTATAAAGCAGGAACTTCATAGTGTAGTGCATATGAAAACATATTTCAGAATAATGCAGTCACTAAGATCTTCAAGAAATGGATCGATTACTTTGAGTTAAATTTAGGTTGCATGTAAGAATAATTCCTTCAAGAAATTCAACACTTGGCGATATAATTGTTCATTGTTCTGTGTGAATTCATTAGAAGAGCAGTGCCGGTACTTCTAAACTTCTGTTTGTGCTTAAAATTCTGTAGATTCCTTTACTGACCCTTTGAACACATTTATTTATTCTTTAAGATTCATCAGTAAAAGTTACTGCTTTAGGGTCTGAGAAATATTCTCTTACGGAGCCCTACATATTGAATTGTTCTTTCTCTGAATAGCTGCTGTTATTCACAATGAGAATGAAGCCAGTCTTTGCTCTTAACAAAAATGACTAATGGCTTTATTTTCTTTAGAACCAGTGGAAAAAAGCCATTTTGAAGGAGAACCATTCTTCAGTAATTTCCCTGAGGAAGACTCTTCTGATGCAGCAGATTTGACAGATAACAACATTCAGTGATTAAAAACAGTCATAAAAACCACATGGTACCAAAGTGTAGTTCTGTACATATTGTCACCTCTGCTCAATAAAAACGTTAAGGGTAGTATCTCTATATATATTTAGGAGAAAGAGAGACCCTCATTTTCTTTTCCTCACCTGCTGAGCTAAGCTGTGTGTAAATAAGCAGATGTTGTCTGGTACATTTACGTGCCTAAGAGAAGAGCACTGCAGGAGCTGACTTAGAGAAACCACTTTAGGACTATTCGGAAACATTTGGACTAAAACTAGGGCTAGATCAGCTGCTCTGAAAAATGAAGGATCAGGAGGGCAAAGCAAATGTGTCACATACACAGATTTCTTGCTATATCTGGGAATATTAATAGGAGAAGCTGAACTGGTCTGAGCCTTTTTGCTGCTGCTACCCATGCTGTTAGTAAACCTACAGCTGCAGTTTGAAAGACAGAGGGTGGCCTCTGTTTCTTAGCTATTTTATGGTTTCTGTAGATGCACAGTAAGTAGGAAGTTTTGACTCTTCCATGTTTCTCTGTAACATATCTTGATCTTCTTGGTATTTTATGAAAGTTAACATTTAATAAAATCGTTTTAATACATGTTAATGAATTAGGCTACAAAGTATCTTAGGTAGTATTTATTTCATGTGGGAATTTCTTACATTGTTTTTTCACCACACATGGTTAATATATCGAAACAACCTTAACTCTCCATAACACAGGCATGGTGGATGGAGTTAGGAAACAAAACATCTGTAATTTCTTTAAAATTAATTTACTTTTATTTGGGATTCTTAAACTTCACTGTCAGGAGGATTCAGCCGAAACTTCTCGTCTTGTTTATCCACCTGGTATCACCATCATGCATTTTATTAGAAACTGTTGCAACTCTTTACAAGAAGTGTGGCATTGCTTTTGGTAAGGGAGGAAATAATTGGAATGTGCTATGTTGTCAGCATTTTTACTGTTTAATATTTGCGGATGCAATAATGAAAAATGTCACAAGACAGGTTTTTCTTTAGGGATGAGGAAATTGCAGACATGCTAGAACTAGTGTTAGAAAAATTGGAACATTGGAAAGCTTTTTGAGACAGCAGCCTCTGTTGATTTATCTGAGAAATATTGTAGTGTTATATTAATCTCCACTAATATAAACAGAGCTTTTCTTGGAAAGAAAGCATCTGATTAGGCAAAGCTCAGAATAGGTAATATAATGATATTGTGAATTTTAGACTTAAATTTCACTTTAAATATAGGTTTAATGAGCACAAACCTTACTGGTTCTTGTTATAAAGACTGGCATGTTTTTGAAAAGAAGTTGTAGTTGTGAAGTACATATCTTAAGGAGATAAATGAAAGCATAAATGTCTTCTTAAGCACACGGGACATTTGGATTACAAATATTCTTCTAAGAAATGAACCCTAACTTGGTTTTGTTTTAACAAACGGACTAAGATGCCAGTGAAATTCCTTTCATCTGTAGAGTAACTATTTCTTTTCAGTGAAACAGCTGATCTTTTCCAAATGTATCTAATGATGAAACTGAATTCAACTGTATATTGCTTGCTGAAATATGTATTTTCCCACATCATATGATATATGAATATTACTGTACTAAATCACCTATTACCCTGAAATCTGTATGTGCTTCTTCTGTCTTGTTCTTCAGTTTGCTAAATTTGAACTTTTCTAATGTTGACAAGAAGTGTGGGAATTTGTGTCCTACAAATCAAAAGGGATGACTGAGTTAGAACATAGTTCTTTTTTTCTTACCAACCTTGTTTTCTCCCGTCTGTATAGTTGTTCAGTTATTGACATTAAACTGTGTGATATTTTATTTAAATTCCTTAATTGTAGATCCTAATTATCTTCTTACTATCTGTGTAGCGCTCTTGAACTGAGACCAATAATTTTAACTGCTTCCCTCTATTAAGTTGCAGACTTGTTTTAAACGTGAGGTTTTCCTTCCATCCCATTTTCTGACACATCTGTTCTTATTTGCTTTGTAGTAACAATAAAGCTGTAATTCCTCTCTCAAAATATTTTGTATTCCTTAATTTCTTCCATTTTGGACAGTTTTTACACTAAGGGTGTTCTTTGTCTCCATAGCAGTGAGAGGTAGACTAGAACATTGTTGCGAGCCTTAGCGTGAGAGACTTTTTTTTTCTTCTCTGGTGGGAGAAACATACCAAAATTCTGTCCATGCAGCTGGCATGATATAGTAGGTCTCATGGTTATCTTTGTAGTTAATTTTCTCCAGGCTGAAAAACAAACAAGCAAACAAAAGCAATGTCAGCAAAAGTATAGTATCTGTTTTGGAACTGATTCCAGGTTTTTATCCCTGGCATGCTAGAAAGGCAAAAATTTTAACCTTCCTGAATGAAAATTGATGAGTAGCACTTTTTATCTCCTCTTGCTGTGGTCAGATATGTTTGAAAAAATGTTTTCCAAAAACTGCATAAGGGCCAAGGCCTTTTCAAAGCCTTTCTTAGATATTTAGTAGACCTTTAAAACCTAGACTGTTACTGTCCTTATGCCCTCTGTGTGTCCTTCACATCTTACAGGACTTCTGTCCTGAATATGATGCCCCAATTTTTTTAGCTGCATTATACAAAAAAAGGCACGTGGAGGGAGGAGGATAGAAGAGTTTGAAAAGACAAGTTACATGAGCTCCTGTCATTTGTAGAATAGTGTAGCATTTGACACAGAAGGTTCATTACACCCACCAGTTCTTGCTTTGTGCACAAAACTTTTACTTCATTGTACAAGTCCCTCTGGCTGTTCAAGCACCCTTGGTGGATCTCTACACAGAGTATTTCTTTCTTAGCTTTTATTTTTTAAGATGTTAGCTGTTTATGCCAGTTTCCAGAGATCCCCTTTATACAGTTCACCTTTTTTTGTAGACACAAACTGTAGCCTCTCAATCATATTGTTATTCTCTTTCAACATACCTAGGTAAATTCCCTCCAGCCCCACAGATGTGATATGAGCTCCCTGTATAGTCTGTTATGTTCTGCAACTCTTAGCTGTGCTGTGGCATTATATGCAGAAGTCAGGGAATAATTTTTGCCCTTGTTGCCTTGGGCTGATGCATTAGTTAAGTGGCACCTGAGGAAATGGAACAGCAACAGGCATATGAAATACCTGAACAGACATACGGAAGTCCCATGGATAGTCTTTTACCTCACATATGTCATCTGTTTTAATTTTTTTTTCTCCTATTGTCTAGCAAATGTATTTTAGGGGCTTCCTCACAAGTTGAATCTTGAAAGCATAATAGGAAGAGCATGACCAGAACTTTTTGTATTTCTAGTGAAAAGATGGTTCATTGTGTCTTTTATTCATGATGAGAAATATGAGATGCACTTTTAAAGAAACGATGTTTCAAATTTTACTGGGATTTAGAAGCTTATAGTGTTTGTGCTTTGATGTTAATTCCTTCCTTTTCAAAATGTTTTTCAGTATTATCTCCGCATTTCTGAATACGTGCTTTAGTGAGCATTTGGTATTTCTTGGCAATACTGTGCTATTCAAACTTGCTGTTAGTAATGCTGCTAGTACCAAAAAGACAGCATCCACAGAAATCTTACTGAATGGGAGCTGTGCAACAGAGACAGAGAGGGCTGAAAAGTGGTGGCTCCTAGCCCAGCTTCATCAATGGTACTAGAAGCATGAGGCAAAGGAAGGGAGTGGGATAAACATTAGATGTGGCGAGCTGAGTGCCAGAGTCACTGGAAGCAGCTATTGATTCTCATAGTGCTTTGCCATCCCCATGAATGCAGGCCTCAGGGATGGCATGGCCCAGGAGCTGGAGCTGTGAAGGAAGCTAACATCAGCCTCCCTGGAGCTGGCACTGAACAGCAAACTGGTGTCCTTTCACCTGGCAGTCCTGCAACCCTGCTCATGGAGCATGGGTGCCAGACAAGTAGGAAAAGAGTTTTGCAGCAAGGCTCTATCTTGCCTGCAGGTGTTTAGGTCCTTCTCTGCCAGAGGAACAGTGCTTATTTTGGGATTTTTCTCATGTTGGCTCTTTGAGTTACTAAACTGAATGTTATTTTGACTTCTTGATTCTCAGAAGGTATTGATGTGAGGGGCCACTGCCTTTATCTGTATCTGAGTACTTTGTGCACTGATCTCCTTGTGGTGCTTTTGGCTAAACTAATTGTTTCTAATGGGAGACGTAATCTGGAGTCAAAGCTGGCAGAAGTCACCATTTTGCTAGCCTGTAAATATCTTCTGGACTTGTTTCCTTCTAATTTCCTAAGTGTAATAAATGTGTGGGGGTTTTTTTGTTTGGTTTTTTTTTTTTNTTTTTTTGTTTTTTTGGTTTTTTTTGAAACCTGGATTCACTGAAGAAGGGCTCCTGTTCTATGCAGTTCTTAAGTGTAGCATTATGGGACACATAACAGGTATTTCAGCTGGTGAGAAAAGGGAGATGCTGTTGAGAAGAAAGTACTGAGCCAAAAAATGTGCTAGATAAAACAGCCCTCCTGGAACTAGTTCTGTTCCTAGTTCTACTGCAGATCTGTAGCTATAGGACATCACGTAAGGTCTGACAGATCAAGCAACCTACTGAATGTGTCTGGGACAATGATTAAAAAATGTGCTAAGGAGCACATGGTCCATCCTGGCTTCTTGCCTTCACAGATGTTCTGAGATATGCAAGATGCTGTGATAGTAAATATGGTGCTGGGGGGTGTAATATCTGCCTTATTCTCATGTGTGTGCTATGCTGCAGTTAACAGGCTGAACTAACACTCTACATTGGTACAGCAGAGTGATCACACGGCTTATGATAGATCAGATGTCTGTGCAGGTCAGCAGAGATGAAAACCAGCATCTGATAGGCACATGAGTATCCACATGCTACTGAACAGCATGTCTGCATCCTGGATGAGAATTCCAGACTGGCTCAGGTTTCAAGTTGAGGAATTTTCCGGTACATAAGCATAATGCATTTTCCTGTTGCAGCTTATGCTTTCTCAGTTACGGTTTATGTTTTGGGGTAGTACTCTCATTAGATGTGTATATCTTAGTTACTCCATGTATGCTGTCTGTGGCCCTCATTTATTTGAGGAAACTACAGTGCTTAGGAGTGGTAGATTTCCCATATGATGGCAGCTTTGTTGTTGTCTCATCCTTTTATTCCTGTAACAGTTCTCCATGTGACCAGCAATCTAAGGCTTTGTAGGATGATGACAGTCTCACTGACATTAGACTGAAGGCCCTAGAGCAAAATTCAAGTGGAAAAAAAATTTCTGCACATGTTCCGTGCTTTCTTTTTCCAGCACTGGAAAGAGGTTGGTGCAGAGGTATCAGATGACAACCCTACCCCAGCTCTTTCAGTGAGACTTAAGATACAAATATATGTTACAGAGTCCCTGGGGAGATTTGGGGCAGATGAATCAAAGCCTCTGCTACTGGACTGGTGCAAAGATGTGAAGGGGAGGTACTTGATGTGCTCAAGTTTGCTGCAGAAGTGAGCTTGAGGGAAGGAGAGAGCTGCAATGTGGGACAGTAGGCTGAACTGAGTTGGCTTGTTGGAGTCTGAAAATAGTACAGCTACCAAATAGCAAAGACCTAGCCTAAAAGAGGTAAAGAGCTTTCGTGTTGGATGAGAAGCAGATGTGTGTACTTGAGATACAGATAGAAGAGTTGGAATAGAAAGCCCATTAAGATCTCCTTGAAATTAAAAAGTGAAATAGTCAATAGGAAAACAGCTAATGGCAGTGAGGGAAAAAGTTCTAAATCTGATACTGTAGGTTTTAAGTTTTATTAGGGAGCACATACAGCCAGAAAAACTTCTGCTTCTGAAATTGTCAAATGCAATTTCACATCTCTCTACATATTGAAGTATGTAGCTCTTCTTTGCTAAAACAAAGCAACCCCTCTGTAGGAACAGGAAGGCCAGCAGTAAAATGTATATTTTGCATTATGGTAAGTCATATAAAATCTGAGTGGAATTTTATATAGGCAGAATTAAGTTTGCCATTGAATACTGTTCAGGAAATCTTGTCTTTCCTGCTTTGGTAATTGAAGTACTGTTTCTTGAAAAGTTATTGTAAATGAAGCCTGACATTGTGCAGTTGCCTATTAGACTTCTTCTAAAATTGGTGGTTTGCAAGTCAAATAAATAACAATATCCCTGTGTTGTAGCAGTGAAATTATATTTCAATAAAATATAAAGATAATTATAAGTTCAGAAAACTGCTTCAATTTTAGTGGATTCTTTGTTACAAATCAGCTTTCATTTTAATATATTAGTTTTTATTGTATAGAGCCATACTAGAGCTAAAATGCTGAATACAAAACAAGGGCTGAGTTTTCTTTATCCAGTTTTTCAGGTCAACCTTGGTCTGAAAATATTTGTGAGGAAACTTGCTATTCTCAGAGTCACTCATCTTACCTACCATGTATTACTGTGCTCTTTAGAATATAGATTTCTGTTCAAGTGATGGCAGCATCTACAGAAAACGTTGTGGAGGAGAGATCAGTTAAATAATGTAATGGACGTGCTACAGAGGGAAGAAAAGTAATAGGATCATAGGTTCTATGTCTGTTGAAAGATGGAAACTTCTGCTGCATAACTACATTGCCATGTATGGGCTAGGTTCTTTGTTGTTTTATTTTTTTTTTTTCCATTGAGCCTTTTTCTCTTTTACCATATTTAAATGTGTATTTTTAAAACTTATGTAATAACTCCTTTTTAAGAATGAGAGAATACATATAGAAGAATATTGAAGTACAGAGAGAAGAAATAAAAGTGTTCAAGGCAGAACATTTTTTTTTCCTTCTATTTTTTAATATATTTTCTTATTAAAGTGCTGGTTTTGTTCTTTTTGTAGGGTTGTCAGATTTTCAGGCCGCATAGATGATTTTTTTTTTTTACAGTAAGATCTTTTCAGGAAAAAAAAATATTAGTCTCAAAGGGCATAAATAATTGTAGCAGGAGCTTAAGTTCTTAGAAACACTTCATCACTATGACCCTGAATGAGCATAATGCTTAAACATGCTTAATTTTAAGGCATGGATATTAAAATCATTGAAGTCCATCATCCATGGCTATTAGAAGTGCTTTGTGTCTTTCAAAGAGACACTTGAAAGAAATACTGACATTTCACATAGTTTCAAGTAGAGCAGTAAGGATGAATTTTCTCTTTAAAATGTATGAATATCCCTAGCTGGAAAATGTTGGAAAAGTGATATGGTTACTGTTTCAAATCTGTGACTTTATTCTGTGTACTTTTACAACTTGCCCTTTAACATGCTCAGGACAAAGGCAAGGAAACCCCTCAAGAAATTTAGAAGACGCAGGCTCTGTCCTGAGATCCTGAGACATTGCCTTTTGCATTTGTAGACTGTCAAAGCGTACTTTACCTAGAGATGCTGTGATGCTACCGAGCCTTTGCTGTAAACTGTGTATTCCTTCATTCTGTTTTTATATTAAAATTTTGAAAATGAGGCTTTGTACATTATATAATGGTCTTGATTACATTCTGCAGAGGCTATTGAACATTATTATAATCAAACTTTGTGACTGAAGATCAGGCAAGGTCTGAATGTAACAGAAAGCCAGGTTCTTATGCAGAAGGTTAAACAGCTTTAGGAATATTTATAAAATTGTGAAGCTATAATTTATTGAAGCAACTTCTTTACTTAATCTGACAATTGATTAACAATTTTCATTGTTTGTAGAGGCACATAGGGATTTTGTTTAACATATCCAATAGTAGATTTTATTTAAGTAACAGCTGAGTTGAAAAAATAATTCTTTAGTAAAATCAGTATAGGTATGTATGGTTTATGGGTATTAATATTTTGGATTTAAGGTAGAAAATTCCACACAAAGCATCATCCATTCAAATCATAGTACAATTAGAAAGAACTAAACCACAGACACAACCTACAAAGACATTGGAGAGGTAGGCATATTGGGGAGAAAAATACAGAGCAAAACAGTTGTGTTGTGTATAGATCCATAATGCTGCTGCTTCTTGAATGCCCTGTACAATTCTAGTTACCAGGAAAGTAGACTTGGAAAAGATTCATAGAAGGGTAACCAGAAAGGTACGGAGTTGCTTTGTAGACAGAAGTAAGTCAGCAAGACTTCTAGCAATGCCTGAGGGATATAATAGTTGGGATTTGTGAAGCTGTCTGCAGTATAGAGATGAACAAGAATTGATTTATCTTCTGAATGGTTTGAGGCCAACAAGTTATACAAGCCCCACTTGTACATTCTTCCTTAAGAAAAATGTAGGATGCTTTGCCTTAGAAGGGATATTTGTCACACTCAGGGTGACTTCTCTTTTGTTCTAATAGCTTTATGTTCTAGATATTCTAATATCTAGAACCTAATTTTCACCATTTTAATAATAACAACCCTATTTTCTGCATGGGCTCATTGTAGGTGAACATAGTTGATTTAGTAGAAATGGAAAGAGATCTACCACTTTTTTTTTTTTCAAGAATTTTACGTTTTGCCACTGTGGTGTGATTCATGAAACAGCATGGCCTTGCAGCTGGTTCAAACCTCTTCAGAAGATCACTGTAGGAATAACATCATAGTGACTATTAGGAGGAATATTTGAAAAATACTATCATAATTGTAATTTGTGCTTATTTCTTGTGTGATTTAAAAAAAATTAATATACCTGTGTGTATCTTACTACTTCAAAAATATAGTAATTAAAAAAGCAAATCACAGATACTGATTTGTAGATTGTTAATCTGTGCAGCACTAGAATAAAGGAATGGGTAAGTATTGGTACAGAAATAAGGTTCTATTTTGCTCTTCCAGATTCTGCTAATTTCTTTCTTTCTCTTTCAAAGCACACATTTTCATAACAAAATTTTTACTAATAAACATAATCAGTCAAATACGGTTTAGGCTGCGACCACTTTTTTTTTCTTTTCTTTTGGGGTAAAAACCCAATGAGTGTTCTGTACCTGCAAAGACATATTTGATGCTTGATCATTTTTAACTTCTGACTGTGTGGCTTTGACAACTATATGAGATTCACATTTTCTCAGTAGGTAAATTTTGGATAAATTGAGGGTTTTTTATAGTGATCTTTTAGCAAGTGGAATGGAACTGCTGGATTTGACAGTACACCCACTGCATTTTGTTAAGTTTAATTTATGCAGACTTTAAAATGTTTGGTACAGTCTTTTAAATATTTTGTTCTAGAGAATAGTTAGTTAGATTAAGACATAATAATAGATAATTCCAGCCATTTTTCTGTGCCACCTGTTATCTGAGATGTGCAGATCAATCTGTTGTCTTGGCTATGAATTTGTAATTTATTACCAAATTTCTCATAATCTTGAAAGCAATTTATTTAATTCAAGTTTTTCCTTCTTGGAATTGAAGCCTAATACAGCTGATGACATAATTAGGAAGACATTTTATGTTTATGAAGATGATTTATAGAAAATAGAGCTCATTAGACTGACTTAATGAAAGATCTTGCTAATGCAGTTAAAACTACATAGCAAAGTACTTTAATAAAATCCGCATATTCTTTAAAATAGCTGTATTGTATTGATGATGACTTTGAAGCTTTACTTTTGAAAAATCATGCATTGAAAATGTAATTAAGTTTTTCAATACCTTAGAAGTTAAAGTACAGGAAAACTACTGTAACATTGTAAAAACAATGTTAGGAGTATTACGTATGTGAGTAGTGTGAGTAAGACATTTTCTATTTTAAATGCTAGTAAGTAACATTTTTGAATACCATTTTGACTTCATGAGTGATACAAATGGCCTCTGAATTACACTGTTTTATTCTGTATAAGTAATTTGTCCCATTATGATAACTGTAATCTTTTTCTCTCCTTTTTTATTTTGCTGCTTGCCTTTTCTAGGAAGTAGAGGTTGGTATGCTTCTTCTGTCTTTTATGATACTGTAAGCTTTTCCTGTGTTCCTTATGTTTTACTAAATTTAGGTTGTTTCTCCCCCTCCAGGATGATTATTTTCGTACATGGAGTCCGGGTAAACCATTTGATCAAGGTAAGATTCCACTCCTAGTTACTTGCGTGGGACAAAATTGAAGTCATTAGGTTTGTGCTCCTGTTCTAGAACACTTGAAGAATTCTGTTAATTTGTGTAATTTTCTCTGTCTTCAAATATTTGATTTAAAGAGGATCAGAAATACAGCCTAAACATCATTTTGTATCTGTGATTTTTTCAAACATTTATTGATTAGAGAAAGAGACGGGAGCATTAGAAACCTCCAAAGTAGCTTAAAGTTTCCCTTGGATAAACATGAGGTTTGGAAGATTTTGTTTTATTTATATATTTAAGTTAAGAACGGATGCATTTTCAGTAGGACATCTGCTGAAAAACAGGCATGGAATCTAATTGTCTTTTGCGGTCAAGAAAAAAATGATTAAGATTTTGAATGTCTATATCCGTCGAATAAAAGATGATCTAGAAAACCAATTTTGGGAGTCTCTCATGTTCAAGTGATCTTGAGGCAAAATGCAGCTGGAGCTTTGGGAATGCTGCAGCACAACAGTTTTTGGCTGAGAATAATGTGGGCAAACGCAGCAAATATTCCCATTACACGTTCCCTCCCCTGGCATTGGAACTTTATATTTACTGTCAATATAATCTCCTTCATGTATGTTGTTTCAAAGTGTATTGCTGCCATTTTAAAACTGCTGAGAATCTTGATAGTTTTTTTAATTGCTATGAGAAATGCTTCAGGGTCTTTGTCTTTTTTGATAGTACCCAGGGGCACAAATGCAATGAAGAAATGGTGCAGGGGCTTGTAAACAAGAGACCAAGATAAAAACATGTTGCAAAGGTAGTGTTTATTCAATTTAAAGAACTTTGTCCTCTGTGGATACTAACTTGTAAAGGATATTATTTTATTGTAATATTTGAAAAGTCTGTGGTTCAAGGAATTGGTAGATGTGCATATTAGAAAAAATAGTAGTGTCTGAAGTTTAAGCCTTCCAGTCCCTAAAGGGGCCTGCATGAAAGCTGGTGAGAAGGGACTTTTTACGAGGACATGGGATATGACAAGAAGCAATAGCCTTAAGCAGAGGAAGCTAGGTTTAAATTAGATATTAGGAAGAGATAGCTTACTATAAGATGGGATGAGGCGCAGGAACAAGTTGCCCAGAGAGATTGTGAACTTCCCGTCTCTGGAGGTGTTCAAGACTGGATGGGGCTCTGAGTAACATGGTCTAGTGGAAGATTCCCTGCCAGCAGTGAACAGGGGCATTGAATGATGATTTTTAAGCTCTCTTCAAAACTTAACTATTTTATGGTTCTATGAATAGTGTTTTAATTCATTTTTCCATACTTCGGTGTATTTTGAAAGGCCTTCTTATGTTAACGTATTGAAGTATGTCAGAATTGCCAGTGTAGACAAATCTGTGTAATTCTGTTTGTATTGATGGCTGTATGGAAATATATGTCCAAGCATTCTAGGAGGGTAGCCCTTACTATGAAAATATATAATGTTATTTATTCCTGGGCTGCAAAATCTATTTTAAAAGATGGAGAAATACTATGATTTGCATTGCAATTCACCAGCACCATTTCTTAAAGTAACGTCTGACATTTGTCCAAAAAAAAGAACTTGTTCCCACTGAACTCGTTTGCTTGTATCCTTGTAAGATAGAAAAACATATTTAAATGTTTTGCCTGTGTATTTTATATGTGTGTGTATATATGTATACACCCCTAAATGTTTATTTATTTCTTTAAATATCACAATGTAACTTGTTAATAACCAGTTATGTGGGACAGGTATTATTGTTGGAGTAAATCGGAGAGTTCTACTGTCATGTTCAGTTACTGCTAAAAGGCAGGTTTTGCTCTGTAAGTGGTTTTAGAAATAAGCAAGTAGGATGTTTTGTGTATAGGACTATTCCAAGTTGACTACCTTAGTAGCTTTAATTTATGTTTTATGAGCGCTTACTCAGATTAACCTCCCTATACATACACAATGTTTTCTGACACATTTTCTCCATACACCACTTCTACATCAGGAGAAGATATACAGGATACTTCTGATACATTTTATTTTTAGACTACAGATGGTAGCAATGCTTGGAGGGTGTAACTATTGAATGAAATCACATACACAAAGACACTGGTGTAATTTTTTAAAGTGGAAAGGATGTTTTCCTTTGCTCAGTAGAAATACCTTGGAGGAAAAGTGGAGTATATTAATGTAATTGAAAAAAAATGCAGAATGACATTTCTGTAGAGTTTGAAAACCCTGAAGGTATAGTTGGTTTGTAGATGTATTTATAACATTTCTTGTAGACCATTCCACTGAAATATTTTTGGCTTTTTTAGTATCAGGTTATATTAGATGTCTGTTTACAGCAGGAATACTGTAGATACTGTTGTACAACAAAACCAGATTTAGAAACTATTTCACTTATATTAGTTTAATGTTTGCCTTTTAGCTCTGTGTATTTCATCTACCTAGTTCTGTAATAATTTGGGTAACTAAGGATATCCAGATATATGCAAACACGTCTCTGTAATTTGCAAATACATTTCTGTACTGTGAACTGAAATAATTTAGAGTCATATTCAATAAAATAATTTGATTCACTCATTTGCAAGCCCTGGGAAGTCATAAGGGAGTTTAATGAAGATCCATTAGTTGAAGGTTGAAAACAGCCACATAGATTTAACTTTTCTGTGTTTGATATGTGCTCTCATGATCTAGTTTTTATAGCAGAACTATTGATATTTTTAAACTAGAAATATGTATCCATCACTTTCAAGATAAGTTGCAGTGCTTTGCAATTAAAATGTAGTCTCAGATGAAGAAATAATGGTGTCTTTGTATGAGGACACTATGAATTTCAAAAAGAACAGAACTGAAAAGTTTTAAAAAATATTTCGTGCTTATTTACTATTAAGACTAAACTCTATTTAATCTGGTGAACAGTTTCCACTTTCAGGTATTTAAGTATGTTGAGGAATCCTGCTCACTAATGAAGTACTCTAAATCCTATGTTAAAGAGATTCCCACTGCTTTATGATACTTTCAGCTAGCCCTTGCCTGGGAAGATCTCTTGTAGATGTCTGAGGAACTCTTTAATGGTGCTTTTTCTTAATTATCTGATGCTGTGTTTAAATGATTTTTTTATTATTTCTCTTTTATAAATTTATACACTGTGGTAACACCATGAAAGTGGTGTTACCTTGTCCTATACGATTCACAGACTTGGCTCCTAACTCAGGTTCACTGGATAATACACATCTGCTTCTCTAGTTATGGCTTACAAATTGTTCCAGTATTTATTTCTGTGGGATCATCGAATGGATTCTAAATTTTATAGCTATTTTTAAAAGACGCTGTAGAAAGGATTTTTGAGGCTACACTGAGCCTATAATAAGAGATTTTGCTTGCCTTCAGTAGCAGTCTAAGCTGTTATTCCTGCTCTCCTGACACCTTTGCTTTTTACCCTGATGTTAGGTCTAGAATCACCATATTGTGGATTATTATAAGATAAAGTAAAAAGTGGGGTTTTTGTTTGTTTGTTTTTAACATGGCCAAATCCTGGATTCAGGTGGCTGTTCAGACCCACAGATAATTATGTCAGAAAAGTGGAAATGCGGCACAGGGTGGCAGTGGCTGGCCGGAGGTACAGCACCAGAGCTTCTTGAGCTGGCAGGGTGCTGAGCAAAGGCTGTGTGGAGCTGTTTCTCTGCAGTTACAAACCTGCTAAAATTTAGTCCTGCAAATCTCTCACTTTAGAAGTCCAGCATCTCTCTACTGTCCTGGGATGTCCCAGATAATGGTCAAGTCCATGAGGACTGCGTACCTGAAAATATTTTAATGCGTACTAGGACTGCTTCTTCTTTACAGGCATACTTAAAGGCCTAATTTGCTTATGTTTGCCACAGAAATTAAATAAGAAGGCATGTAAAACAGCTAATAGAGGTAGGTATTAAGAATATGAAATTGGAAATCACATTACTGTTTAATGGTGAAGGAAAAACAAAAAGTTTAGTAAATCCCTTTGAAAGAACCTAACAATAAGCAAAGACTGTAAAGAAGAAGAAAAAAAGGCCGTACATAGTTTTACTTGAATAGAAGAATGAAACTTGAAATATTAAAAGTTGTGCTTTTGACCTATTTATCTTCTTATATTTACAAACCTGTTTATCTGTAAGATTACAAATATTAAGAATGTTAAGACCTGCTCTTTTCAGAATGTATTTTATGTGGAGGTTATAATTCAGTTTTACCACAAGTATATTTCCTGGTCATTTTTGTTATTCCAGACTTCTTCAAAATGCAGATATATTTAGATTTCTGATATATTAGGTACTTCATACGAGTAGTCTACTGGATTCTTGTTTAGTTGGTTTAAAAAATTTAAAAGCTGAAGTTGATTACAGTAAAATGAAATTGAGATTAAAGTTCCTCTGTAACTTAAGAATACATAATGAAATACAGAAATTAGAGTTCTCCAAGAGACAAAAATAGAATCATTAAGGTTGGAAAAGACCTCTAAGATCATTGAGTCCAACCTTTAACCCAGCACTTCCAAGCCCAGCACTAAACCATGTTGCTGAGTGCCACATCTGCATATCTTTTAACTACCTCCAGGGACAGTGGCTCAACTGCTTCCCTGGGCAGCCTCTTCCAATTCTTGGCAACCCATTCAGGGAAAATTTTTTTCCTACTATCCAATCTAAAACTTCCCTGGTGCAACTTGAGGTAATTTCCTTTTTTGTCCTATTGCTTATTAGCTGGGAGAAAAGACCAACTCCCACCTCATCATTCCCTTTCAGGGAGTTGTAGAGGGTTCTAAGGTCTCCCCTGAGCTTCCTCTTCTCCAGGCTAAACAACCCCAGCTCCCTCAGATGTTCCTCATCAGATTTGTGCTCCAGACCCTTCCCCGACTCCATTGCCCTTCTCTGGACACACTCCAGCACTTCAATGTCTTGTAGAGAGGGGCTCAAAACTGAACATGGGATTTGAGGCTCAGCTTCACCAGGGCTATATCTTGTAGCGTGTTGTTTTTCAAGAATAATCATCTTGGCATGTTAGATAATAGGTGGGAGAATTTTCAGGAAGATGCATTTTTCCTCTTACAGGTCTGCAGATATTTCTTTGCCCTTGTTGCCCACTTTGAAGAACCCAGAAGTCAGTTCTGACACAGCCAGCATGTCTCCAAATTGCAATTTAGTGTATTTAGGAAAGGATGGTATAATGCTTAACAGTTTGCTTGTGATGTATCACTATTGTGAATGTTGAAGTAGTCTTAAGGTGTTATTTCTTTTCTTCCAAATCAAGTAAGTGAACATTTTGATTTAAAAATAAAAACCAGAAGTGCTTCACTAAAGCTGCTGAAAACTTAAAAAGGATGCCAGTGAAATATGCCCTTGCATTTCTACTTGTCTTAGCAGGTTTGGATATCTTTGCAGAATATTTGAGAGTTTCTTATTAAATATGGAAGAAACTCAATATAATTGTCCTAATTTTGTTGTCACTTAACACCAGTCTGAGCTCAAAATAACTATGTTCTTCAGCAATTTAAGTAAGTAGGATCATTTCTGAATTGTCACAGATCATGATAAGGGGGGCATTTCACTCCGACTATGTGGAGTTTCTCATTTACATCTCTTTTTGAGCTGTGAGTAACCTATTCTCTTGTAAACTTTCAAGGAATACCCAAAAGAGAAACCACAAAATAACAGGAATGTTTTTGAAGCAGAGATCACAAATATTTGTGAGGGGGAGAATTTCTTATAATTTAGTCACTACAAAAGTGGCTTAGAAAAGTGTAGCTCAGTGAAGATGATTGTTTTAAACAGAGTGGAGAAAGAATGAGTGAAGCATTTGAAATTTTGAAAAAGTGATCAAGCTTTAGTGGGTTTGTTCCAGAGGAAGAACAGAGACTGGCAGATGTAACTTGATTTTTTTTGGCACTTATTTTAACTTACATTATCAGTACCTAGAACACCAGGTACCATGTTATGAATCAGTATAACTTCATTTTTATGTCCTTTTTAGAAAAACGTTAATTGCAGCAGTGAGCAAAAAGGAAATATGCAATACTTTGTGTCAGATGGTTATAACTTGGTATTAGATGTTCCTTGGTTTATGAGAACTTTTGTGTAGCATAACTACAACCATTGCAGGGCAGCTAGAGATTTGGTGCTAATATTCCAGAGCTTAGTAATATAGAACATTAGGAACAGTGGTGCTTTTTTACAGAACCCTGATAAAGAGACTTTACACAGTTGTCCCTGAGTCATCAGGATGGAGACTTCTCAGCACTCATTAGAGTATTTCTTGGGTAGAAGCTACCTCCATACACACAGCCACCTTAATTATTGAAGCACTTGCTCACAAGTTAGAAACCAGACTTGACAACCAATGATGTTCAGGGATTTGAATCTAAACTTTTAATTATTTCTTTGGCCACCTACAGAAAAACCTGCTCTATAGCCTTTTTACTGCAGTTGTAGATTCGTGTGTCCAGATGGAACTAGTATTCAAGAAGATTCCTCTTGTGAGCATCCAGCTGTAGTTACCCATTCTGTTTTTATGCTATATAGTGAATCTTACATGGCAAATACAGTCCCTGGGAAAAGAAACAAAAATGAGATTCTTCTTTCTCATAATATCCCCATCAAGTTACTGAGGTAGGCTATTTCTTGTTTATTCTCTCATTTTTATTTATAAATTTTAGATTGTTAGCTTCACAGTGATTCATTTTCTTGTTGAAGTTAAAAGGTGTTTATTCTCAGTAGATAATGTTGCGTAGTAAGATGGGGTTTTCTTGTTATGAATCCACAGCAGTGTGGATTCAAACCATCTGTGACTGAGGAGGGTCTGTATGTGCGCGTGCAAATTTTGAATGCTGATCACTGTACAGTTCAGGCAAAAGATAACCGTTACCACTATTAATTTTAATTAAACATTTATCTGGGTTGTGTTAGCTGACAATAGCAACTGAGTGTTTATGTGCTCTGTCTTGCTCTCCTCCCTACTGTTACTGGAAGTTGTGGTGCTGACATTCTGCGATTATCTAGACCCACAACTCTTTTCAGTGAGAAATCCTGCTACAGCAGATGAGAAATTGTCATCTTCCAAAATGGAGGAGTAAAGACCGTACTGATGGTCTTTGGGTACCTTCAGGAATTGTGTGGTTAACCAGAGGAGGGAATATGAGTCATTCCCTTCTACCGCTCTGTCTGCCTTGGGCTGTAACCCAGTTATTTGACCTGATTAATAATATTTTAGTTAAAACTTTCAGATAATTGAAGGTTTTTTTTCTCCTTCCATTGTCAACTATGAAAACTTTGTAAGCAAAGAAGTCGAGTCTCGCCTTTTAAAGTAGAGGAATTAAACAACTCATGGGATGCACAAAGCATAGCTGAAGTTTTGGTAAGTGGAAATAAAATACTTAGTTGCTTCTTTTGCCCATCAGAAATGAGTCAGAACTCTGGAGGAAGGAAATAGACTTTATGTCTGAAAACTTTGTCCTTACCCTTTTTTCACCTTCCAATTTACTGGGAGCGGAAAGTGAGGAACATGTTAGAATGCACTCAAAAGATTGTGGAATAATAATAATTTACTGTGGTTTCTGTCACAGTGCTCCTGTGACAGAGTATTCCTATGTTATGGCTTGCTGGTCTTTATTTCTTACTATATTTCCTATAAAAATGATGTTCTGACTAATGTCAGTTTTTGGGAGCGCTAGCTGTAAATTAACTTACAGAAGGGATGATGGGAAGCTTTTCTTAATTGCTTTTCCAAATTTGAATTATAAATAAATAGATCCATTAGTAATAATTGAATCAAGTTTTCCAATATTAATTGCTTCCTTAGCATGTGAGAAGAACAAATCCATAGTAATCTATAAAAGTCACCAGAAGTTCCTAATTGTATTTCGTAAATTTTCAGGAGAGCAAGTTGCTTGTCATTTAAAATGCAAGTTCTCAGAGAAATAGTAGATGTTAAAAAGCATTTTATACTTTCAAAATGCTTTTTCGTGGCAGTGATATTTTTCTGCTCGTTGAAATTTAGTTAACGTGACATTTCATGGTATTGTAGCCTGATATAAGGACAAATGTATAGTAGGCATGTAGACAAATGTACCTGTAGCAAGTACACTTTCCTGAATATTAGAAGCTATGTAAAGCTGAACATTATTAAGTTGTTAAAGCTAAGATCAGACCTGCATCTCTAGGTTGTATGTGACATTCTAGGAAATCAGCTGATACAGTAATAAAGAGATGATTTCTGACAAGACTTACGTAAATATATTTCTTATGTCTGGAGTCTCCTCACCTTAGTGCCAACCTTCACCTGTTTTCAATAGCAGTGTAATTGTGCTGTACAATTGATGTTTTCACTATGGGGGGGGGGGAAAAGGCCTCTAATTTTCATAAATACGATGATATTTTAGTAAATGTTAATTGGATAAAACTTGTGAGGAGTACCTCAGTCCCACTGGGGGATTTTCACGCTTGTGATGATTTTGGTGTGAACATTGTACTGTTTCAAAGCTGCTTGTTTTAGCAGAAATGGAAGGAAACTTGTGGTGTTGTCTGTGCAAGTCTGCATGCTCCGAGTGAGATGAGAGAATGCCAGGAATGTTTTGTTAGGGATCGCTAGAAGATGCAGTGAAGAAGTAAAGACTTAGTGCCATGTATTTCTTGATATAAATGAGTTACATGCTTAGCGGACATCTATGGTACTTTTCCTAGAATAAATATATGCATTTTCATAGTAGTTCAAGATATTTAGGATGACTCCTTGCAGAGACCAGACACATAGTCAGCTATGTCCCTGCATTGTAAGGGGAGTTCAGTTCTTCCCCACCACGAAGAACTTCGTGTCCCATTTTTGAAAAATGTTTTTCTTGTGGTTTAGCCTTTATTTCCTATGAAAATTGTCCATTTGTCAGTTCCAAGTATCAAATAAAACAGGCTTAACAAAAAGGCATTTCCATGCTTTTGTAAATACCTGATTTTTTTTTTTAGTCCTTTAAAAGCTGGCAAAATCACTAATGCAGTCTGATGAGGATGCTATGTACTTTATAGTATAGGATTCACTAGAGCATCTGATGTTCAAAGGAAAAAAAGAGGAAGATTTACAATGGTTTTCACAGTTTCTAGCAACATTTCTTTCGGTCTTCTTTCTTGTTTTATCCTCTGGCATGTTGTTAGTCCAGGCAGACATTGACCCTCCAGTTAGTTAACTTTTTCACAGTCCAAAAACCTGCATTTTTGTTTCAGTTATTTATCTGGTCTGTCCCTTGCTGTTTAAAAAAAATGTTTCCAAGGATATACATTCTTCTCTGACTTCTGCAACAGTAAAACTGTTTCAGTAATTAAGACAGTTTCACGAAATAATACGGGGAAAAAAGAGGCTATGTGTTGTATGTAAGGCAAGAAAAAAACCACTTCTACAGGGAGCTCATAGCTGACAGAGAACAAGTTCAGCAGGTCATGGAGTGATAATGTGAGTTAGTGTCAATGGCAAGACCATGAGTGTTGAACATGCTTTTGAATATAAAAATGGTCTTGTGATTTTGGCACCCATGGCTCTGCTGGCTTAGTCACCTTGCATAGATAGTAGCCCCTACACAGTCCCATAGCCATCCTTGCTTTATAATGAGTATATACCTCACCTGAGGTGATCAAGGGTTGCATACAGGGCGTTATAACCACTGAGTCAGCAAATACTAAAAGATTACATTGGTTCTGTAAGAACGGATGATGTGTCCTGGTTTCCATTTGATACTCATCTTCATGTTGTCATCAAGACAAAATGGGAAATTACCATCTCTTGCTCGTAAAGCTGTGTTCTGCCTGTAGCATTTTGCCAAAATGTAACATACTGCCAAAAGCATATTTTATGGCTAGCTGAATTTGATGGAAGTGTCAAAACACACCGTTGGAGTCCCAAGAACTTTAGAAATGAAGTAACCATTTCAGTGGGCATGGTTACAGGATCTCCCTTATTCATTCTTTTCCTGAAACCTGTTTTCTACTTGATACTAAACTCAGCATCCTTATATGATTCCAGATTTCTCTTACTCATGTTTTTTTATTTCATTAACCTATTCCATTTTACAGAAGAGTTGTCTGAAGATAGGCCATATTCCTACCTCAGTGTCTCCATCAGGGAACATTCTGGGGAGAGGTACTTGGACCAGTACCATAAATAATTATCTGTTCATGTTTACTGGGGACTGGCATTACATTCTGCCCAACTTTAAGCAGATAAAGTATTTGAAATGGAATCTAAAATTGAAAGGAAATTGGAGAAGGGTATGCTCTCCTTAATTTTGACTCCAACTCTCTTACCTAGTTCAGTCTTTTTTTTTTTTTTTTTGCTGCATTTGCTTCCCATTTGTGTAGAGTTGTTGTAATTGGATTTATTTTGGATTACTTGTGGTGGTTTAATGGCAAGTTTGCTGTAGAAATAAAAATGTGTGGAAGAAGAATACATCTTTTATTGTGTTTTTTCCTGCAATTAGCAAAATACTTGTTTTCTGTCCGTGTTGAATTATTATTATAGTAATGATTCCATCACTTTTCTGCTTTGTTGATAATATGATATATTTGTTTTGCACAGCTGAATTTATTAAGAAAGGAAACTGAAAAAGTCACTGCTCAGACTATATTTAATCACACTTAGCACTACAACATCATGTGTCAAAATTGCAACTAATGATCAGCTCAGTTATTGTTTTCTGGGTACATGCATGGTTAGCAGGCTTAGGTTAATGTCATCTGTCAGGTCAAATAGAAATGTGGTTAAAAGATTACTTTTGATTGTGAAGAACAGAAGAAACCTAAATTTTCTTTCACAAAATATATATGCAAATGTATGCTCTCAGATACATGGTGTCACTGTTGGGAATGTCCTGTGTAGGGCCAAGAGTTGGACTTGATGGTCCTTGAGGGTCCCTTCCAACTCAGAATATCCTGGGATTCTGTGATATTTTATAAGCAGATGCAAGAAATGAGGAAAGGGAATTCCTGAAATAGAACTGAATGCTGGACAGTAATATGCTAATGTGAAGAACTACACAGGAAAACTGAATTCCAGTTGTTCATGGCTTTTTTGATTAAAAAAAGGATACCAATAGGGGTAAAAAATCAGTTTTGGAATACTTAAGATTACCTAAAAGGACACCATGGAGATCAGAGAGGGGAGAAGTTGATTGTTTCTTGTGAGAGCTTAAATTGGCAGATGCTTTTCTGTATTATAACCATGTAGGCATGGCTACTCCAGAAAAATGCAAATTTAGTAGTAAGCAACAAACTGCATTATTTGGCTCTTCCAGTATTATTGCCAGAAATCTCTCTTTGTAGCTGGAATTGTTATTCAGAAATGAGTATGGATAATGACTAAAGGACCAAGTGAAAAACCAAACCAAAACAATAAACAAACCACAAAGCAGAAACAGAAGCCTAGAAGGAGGTAGAATTTATGTTTAAAGATGGAGTCAGACAAATCACTCACCTGCATATTTTAGTTTACTTTTACTAAAATCTCACCTGAGTAATAATTGCTCGGTAAGTTCAGTGTCATTGTTCACCACTCAATATTGAGTAGGAAGAACCTGCTTACGTCTTAGTAAACACTTAAGGGAAACTGCTTTCGAGGTGGAAATACCATTATTTAGGGATTACAACCAGAGAGTGGCAATTGTCAAAAGAGTATAGCAGGGAGTACTTTCTTACCTACACAACAGCTGTATTTTTTCCTGGTTCCTTTCTGTCCAGCACTGTACAAGCAGCAGGCCCACCCCCTCCACGTACTGGATAGGTTTTATGTGTGGTGTTTCTTGCCTTATTTTCGAATTCTGGATAACTGTTAACAACTTTCTAAAACTATTTTCAGCTTTAGATCCGGCTAAAGATCCATGTTTGAAGATGAAATGTAGTCGCCATAAAGTCTGTGTTGCACAGGATCAACAAACCGCTGTTTGCATTAGTCACCGAAGGCTTACGCACAGGTAAATACTTCAAAAGTTAATCCTATAGATGTTTTTATAGTGTTCATGACTGACTTGTAAACTATAAATCCATTATAATTAGTTTAATTGCCTAATAACATATGAGCAGGGTAGAAGTGGATTTTAGAAGTTATTATGTATGCATAATTTGATTATAATGTTTGCTATTTGATTGTTTTGAACTAGAAGGTATGCATATTTAAATATTGCAAACTGCTGGTACAAATACATTTAGGGAAATGCCCTCTGTGCCAGTACCAAATGAATAAAATTATTATGATAGTATCCTACTGCTGTACATTACTTTGACATCATCACTTCTTATATGAAGCTAGAGAACTGAAAACTGCCTGTTAAAGTGTAGGTAAAGCCTGATACAGTGTAAGTTGTTTGAAATTGGTGGCGTTTTTTCCCTCTTCTTTTTCTCTTCTTCTGTGCATTCTGATTTTCTTTGCATGCTGGACTGGTTATATGTAAGGAGAAAATATATGATCACTTCATGTATTTTTGTGGCTTTTTCTGAGGCAGAAATACGGATATGTAGGACCTGAACTATACATGTGGTTGAATCATGACTGTTGTGTGCTAGGATGATGGGGTCAAATTGCATTTTTGACTTGAGGCTGTTCTTTTTTTTCACATTTCATTGTGAGAAACAGGACACAGTAGAATGGCTCAATTTCAATAAATTTATTTAAATAAGTGTCTGTTAAAGTGCTTTGCTCAGTAGGGGCTGAAAAGAGCTGAGGAAAAGACTTCCGTGTGTATTGGAAGAGGATCATTTCAAGTACAATTTTATGAATGACATAAGGAATGTTCTTCTGAGTGTCTATGTTAAATACATCCGTCTGGAGCTTTTCAAACAAGCAAGATAGTACATAGTAAAAAGGAAAAGTTTAAACTGTTCTTGATCTGCAGCTGCACTTAATTAACAAAAAAACTTAACAGTATTTGTAGAGTTACACTGTTTATATTAAATAATCTCAGTGTAGAACTAGACATTTTAGTTTGATAAGGTACTATATAAGGTGCAAGAATTATTATCAGACAAAGCTAGGTAGTCTAATTTCAATTGCATGTGAAGTGTCGGGAATATGTGAGTGTTAACTGCGAAGAGACAACATAATAATTCAAAATTCCTACGAGGTACTACATGTCATGGAAAACAGTGGAAAAAAATGACATCTCCAAGTTAAGTATACATGCAGTAGGTGATGACTGAAAATTCTTTTAGGTTAAATGAAGATGTATACTCTTGTTGAATTAAGAAACTTTTTGACATCAGCCTTCACCCATGTATTATTTCTCCCACAGTCCTTGGTACTGTTTTACAAAGGTAATATTTTAAAAGGCAAAACTTACCTGAATATAATGCAATTGATAATGGGAAACTTTGGAATGGCAGCAACTTGGTGATTGTAAAAAGCACTGTAAATCTAATCTTCTAAGGTAGATGAAGCAATTTTCTACCTAGCTGTGCTGAGCCAGGACAGGGTTTTCTCAAGCTTAGATCTTCCTATTCCCCCAGATTACCACATACAAGGAGAAATCATTTGCTTTCTGCTTTCTTTCTAAAAAGGTTTATCTTCATGCAGTTTCTGACCTTTCTGTAACATGGTGGGATAAAAGTATGAATAGGATAAACATAAGCAGTCGTGTCTGCTGGGTCTCTTTACCACTATTGATTTTCTTTGCCCAACATGTTATTCCTTCACTTGTATCCATAATTTGCATACTGATTATCAGTAGGGGCTATCTGTTTCTCGGAGTTCCCAAAGGATTTGTCCACTCTGTATGAGTCTTCATAAAAATTAGATGAGAAAGTGTAATTTAACTGTTGATAATATAACCTGTCTGCTAGTATCCATTTCTAATGTATCATTTGTGTGTAATCTGTTGAGAATAAATATTTACAAAATTTCATCCCAAAAATCTTTCCTTTTTACATAGTTTGTGTGTGTGCTCTTCCAAGATCGGATAATATGAATAATTAAGAAAGGCAGTTGGGGATGTTTTCTGAAGAAGTAGTTGAGACCTTTTTCATGAATTACTGGGAACTCTTCATAAGTAACTTGCCCATAGATTTTAATTTGGACATATTTTCTGTATAGATCCATAGATGTTCCAGAGATTTTTCCCAGGACTCTTGCACAGGAAAAGTAGTTTTAAGTATGTGAATGCTGTTAAGTATGTGAATTGATACAGTAGCAAAGATGATCCTTAAGAGACTGTCAGGGGAGACTTTGCGTACTTCCAAGATAAATAAGAAGTTTATGGGCACCTTTGGGCTACCCCAGGGAAAGAGGCATGAAATACAGTTACAGCTGAATAGATTTTTCTGTAGTGTCATCAAGTTGAAATGCTCTGATTTATGGTTAAATTCTGTATTATTAGAAGCAGCATTCCCAAGCAGCCCTATTACCTAGTTCATAAATTTCTGTTTATAAATTCTGTTACATTTTTAGGTAATAGCATAAACAGAGAGATTGCTAATCAGTGAAGACTGATAATTGTATCAAATGGAGGAATCAATTTAAGAATTTCTTTTGTTATTTGTAAGAAATTAACGTGCAGAAAAAAGACATAGGCATAGACATTGTTATTCAGTCCGTGCTGTCCCAGGTGTTCTCTGTACAGTAGAATCTCTAAACTATTTGGAGATTGTTTGGTTTACTGAGGGCCCCTCGGTACTACACAGTGAAACATAGGTGGATATCTCAGCCACCTGTGAGGCTGGTAATGACATGATATGACAAGATCCCAACAGGATTAATTAACGTGACAGCACACTTTAGTGATGATTCTACCTGTGCTTTCAGCAATATTAAAATTTCTGTTAGCTTGGGGATCTCAGCACTGTGATCTTGCTGCAATGTGGTTGCCTTTGAATGGTTTCAAAACCAGCTGCTGCGTCTCACTGTCCTTTTCATGGAGTTGTGGGTCAGGCAAGCCTATGGTTTTGCTAGTTCCTCGGTTTCCATGGCAGCTGAGATCATGGTCTCCCCTCAGTCTCCTCTCAAGGCTTATTTCCTTCTCTGGTAGACTGCCAAGATGGCAAGTCCTCTTCTAGCATGCTCCTGCAGGGCCACAGCACCCCGAGACAAGAGCTTCCTTTATGTACTGTCCTGGAAAGACTGAATAGCATTTGACAAAAAGATGAAATAAGTGTTGTAGATCCCTGGTCATGAGAATTGTTGGAAGTACCAGAACTTTGAAAATACAGGGACATGCTTAAAGGAGCAAGGTTTTTGTTGGTAGCAGGTAACAGCATTTGCATCTCTTCTGGCTCTTACTGTGTTGGAAGCCGTGTTCTGTGGGCTACACACTTAGCTGTGTGCTGTGGAAGAAAGGTAATGTACTTGAGGGGAAAATATGCAATATATATATATATACACATGTTGTTCACATTATTCGCATGTGGATTGCTGTGGTAAGGGAGTATCTGCCTGCCCTAGAATGCATCATAAACAGGTAGTTCAAACTATGGTGTAAAATAGACTTTTCATTGATTCTTTGAAATTTGGGAATTTGTCATTAACTTTTCCTTTTGGCTGAATGGTGTTTTGCCATCCCATTGTGCTTTCCAGTTTTTCTTTATTGGTTAAGTGAAAGGGCCTTATGGGGGAAAAAAGCCTATAAAGGGTCTTTACATGAAATAATGAAATACTTTGGAGTACACCTTTATTCAGTTACAAACAACTTGCGGAATGTGAAATACAGTATTGCTAATACTGGGATGTGTTGATGTGAGTGTTTCAGTGACAGGCAGGATATTCATCATACTAAGAGAAATAGTCTACTCATTTTAGTTTCTGTTTCCTTCACTCTCAAGAGATTTCGTTATTTGCATGTGCAGTACTAAGAACCTCTGGCAACTATTGAGTTCACCCCGGTGAGCTTGG
Source organism: Falcunculus frontatus (assembly GCA_013398115.1). Lineage (NCBI taxonomy): Eukaryota > Metazoa > Chordata > Aves > Passeriformes > Falcunculus > Falcunculus frontatus. The sequence continues at coordinate 939,148 of VZRV01001949.1, forward strand.
GGAAGAGGAAGGAAGTTATGTGAATATTGCCCCAGAAGACAATTGGACAGGAAATAAAAAGGAATGAGTCAGAGGGGGGGGCTGTAGGTGGTAATGGGCATTTCATAATGCCCGTGATGGAATGTGTGCTTTTTGTATATGCAGAGCAGCAGGTGGTAGAGATAAATCCGTAAATCTTCATGTACTTCTTGTTGCCACTTCAAGCAAGGAAAGAAAGGATATGTGCAGACACCACAACATATAGGAGCTCATTAAGGCCATGCAAGCTGATAACTAACCAGGCTCAGAAAACTGGAAGAGTTAGTCCAGTGGTGAGCTATCCTAGATTTACAGGTCCTGATGAATAATGTGTTAACTTTCTCTTAGATTTGAAAGAGACAATTATGGTATTGACACATACTGCAATTTTCACTAAGACTGACATTCTGTGAATAATAGGCTGCAGTACTAAGCAATATATAGGTGAAATTCTAAGCCAATGGGTTAGCTGCAGATGAAGAGCAGGAAAACTTGAAAAAATGGGCAAGGGTTACTACCCAGCAGAGAATTTTGATGTAAGCCTAACAGTAAACATGGGGCAGTGCCTATGGTTTCAGGTGAATTACTCTTACTGGAATCCTTTTTGTACTCCCTATTTGTCAAAAATATTTAAGCCTAACACTTAAAAGTGAAAGAAAGAAGAAGAGGTGCAGGCTCTTTCTTCTTCAAATGTTTCTCTTTGCTTTTATCTCAAACCAGTTGCAGTAGACAATTGACGAAGGAGATTAATTCAGCTGGGACCCAGTTGTTGTACAGCCCATTGCAAGATTTGACTGCTTACAGCTGGAAAGTGGTGAAGACTCTCTCAACATGATTGTCTAAAAGTTCTGAAAATTAGGAAACTGCAAAACAGTTTAGGGCCAAAAATCATGTTTAGAGTAAATCTCAGTGTCTTTGAACACTAGAACATAGTGACTAATTTTGTACTTACTCATTGATCCTGTGGAATCTGATAAAAACCAGTCTCTTTTTCTTTCTCCGTAAGTAGAAGAAAAGTACTGTGTAAAATTGATTGGATGCATTTAATCAATCAATGCTTGGAGGCATTAAATTATTCAGTGCGTTGAAGGTGTATGCAGTTTTTCTAGGCAGATGTAGGTCTGTCTCTTTTATGAATTCCCCACCAGACATAATGCCCCCTGCCCCCACTGTGAAGGTCCTGCTATGCTCTTGCGAGTTCGTTTATGTGAATTGTGTAGATCAACACAATGGTTCCCTGCTACGGCAGAAAAGATTGCGTTTGTCTCTGCCATAGCACGTTAAGATGGAATAACAATGTTTAAAGACCTGACAGCACTTACTTGTGTAATGATATCGAACTCTCTATTTCTTTGTTGGATTTTTTACCTTCTCCAATCGTTTGTTCTTAGGTTTCAGAGTAGGAAGCAGTAGTTCCTAATAAATATTAACTAAGCCACAGGTTCTGGTGATACTAGCAATTCTAAAAAACATCTCACCCCATTTTATTAAAGTAAAGGTTAAGTTAGGAGAGGCAACTTTTTCATGGTAAAAACATTTCAGTTAGAGACGTTGATCACCTGGAAAATGATGAGAATTCACTAGTCATGAATAGAGAGTCATAATAAGAAAGCATTTCTCTAAGTTAAATGTAAGAAATAAAAAAAATTACAGGGGCTCTTTTTCTATTAGAGCTCCACGAGGCAGGTTCTAGAGAAATGTGCAGACTGGACATCTGTAAGGTGCACAGCTGGGTAGAGGTGAGTAGTATAGAAGGCCTAATGGTACAGAGTTCACTCTCTAAGAATTAGTAACTCTGAAGAGTTTTATTAAATGAAGTTAGGTTTAGTTACAATGGTTCCCTGCCCCATGCCTGTGTGGAGTAGGATCTGAATTTAGGGATTAATAAAAATTCTGTAATATTTCTGCCTGGGGGTGCAGTCTTCAAGTTATGACAATTTCATTATTAAAGCATATTAAAGAGTGTCACTTTATTACAGACGCGCAGAAGCTGATAGTGGTAAAGATGTTGCATCACCTGATCAGGTTTATTAAGGTAGAGGAGTTGGATAGCTTCATAGATTTTGTGGTAGCATTTAATCTTGTTACAACTTCCTTCAGGGTTTTGGTTTAAATGACATTTTGAAGGGCTCATTTGGTTCAAGTCATTGGTTATCTAGACCATTATCTTGCCTTGGACTCTTCCCTCTTGCAGTTTTCTGAAGAATGTGGAAAACCAGTGTAAATACATTTTGTATGAAGTAGATTATCAGAAGTACTTCGCTGTGTATGGTCACCTTAGTATTTTAACTTGAGAAAAATGTTCCACCTCAGCTTGGACGTGATGATTGTTGGGCCCTGGAGCATGATGTAGATTAGCCTGGATGATGTGACAGAAGCTCAGAGTAACACTGATTCCACTGTGAAAGAAAGCCAAAACCTCTTCTGTTTCTATTCATGTGGGTACTGCATGGCTGAGATTATGCCCCTGAGCATAAAAAGCGAAGAAGTCCAGATATGTGAGAGGCTTATTTTGCCTATATGTGAGAAAAATGCACACACATATATAATGCATACATGTGCATACATACATATGAATGAATATGTACACATGCATATGTATTCTTTTTGTTCATATTGTATAGATACATGTATCCCAGATTTCCAAAACATCATACTTTTGAACCTGAGGTATTTTGCTGTCTCGCCTCCTTTGCAACAAAGGAAAGAGGGGTTTTAATTTAGACTTGTTACCACTAAATTTCTGATTAAAAAAAAGAAAAGGGATGTAATTGCAAATCTATAGTTGTATTCAGTATTCTGAGCAGTTTTGAAAGCAAATCTATTAGAGCTGATATGGAAGATTTTCTCATTTGGTTAGACAAAAAGGAAAAGAAGCAGAGAAGAAGGAACAGTATAGCTTTGTAGCTTTCCTGTCATTTTAGGTGCTGCAGTGTTTTATTATTTTAAAAAAACCCCAACAAAACAAACAAGCTCTCAAAAAACTGAAGCAAAACAAAGGACTTGCTTTGGGCAGATTTTGTGAAAGTTGCAAACACTACTATTTAGGATGTCATCATTTCACATTGTAATGCTGTTGAAGAAGGCCAGCTGGTGCAGTTAAGTCCCTTATTGGAAATTTTAGTCTGATTCATTACTGTGATTTGTAGTTGTACACAGAAACACTTAATCATTCTTATCCTCTAAGCTCTATTGAATCTACTGAAGGCTTTCTGGTTCTTTGCATAATTTGTGCTGCCAGTCTGCCAGCTTGGCAGTGTTTCAAGCTTGTTGCATTATCTGTGTTTGTTTGCACAGGAAGTGATGCTGCACGTAGGCTGAATTTACAGTAATTCTTTTGTAATAGGCTAATGAGCAACACTACTTCATTCACAATACTAACATTATATAGCTTTGATTAGACCAATTATTGTGTAACTATGCCATTGTGATCATACTTGCACTCTACAAAGTGCTGAAAAGGAAATTTGCTTAGCCGTAGCTTAATTGAACTTGTGGAGAAGATAATTTGGACTTTCATGTGCTTACGAGAGGTGAAAATTTGAATTTGTTGGAGATTTTTATATGCTGTGCAGTTTGATTTATTAAAATAAGAAAATAAGCTTGTTTTTTTTACTCTCCATTTCATTGCTTTGGGGAGGAAAAAAGGCGACTGACGCTGTGCATTCTGCATTTGTTGTGAAGGTCTGTTAATTCCTTGGTGAGCTTGTGTTTCCTTCATTCATTTCAGTAGGAGTTCTGGGTACACAGCGAGAGGGAAGCAGGATCCTCTCGTGGAATTCATTCTCTGTGGAATTTTGCTAACGCTGGTGGAAGCCACCTATATTGATTGCATTGTATATTGCAGTATCAATGTTGTCTGTGTCAACCTTGCTATTTGTTAAGGTTGTAAACCATACAATATTTATACTTCTTGCTGTCTAGCTTCAAAACTCAAGAGTTGCTGTCCTTATGGAAAAAAACTTATCCAAGCCCTGCCCTCCCTGATCTGCGTCTGTAGAAATCAGAAATATTAATTTTTTAATGTTTGGGTTTGGTTTTGGTGTTTTTTTTAGTATGTAGAGCAGACTTCCAATAAAGGAGACCTAAATAGAGCCTTTGTGTTCCATTTGTTAGCAGAACAGGTGTTTTCCCCTGTACTTTCCCCATTCAAAAATCCATGGTATGCCTTTTATTTAAGGAAAATGTGGAGTCCTATGCTAGACTAAATCATATGGACTTTAGTTAATTTAGTAAGTCCTGGGCCTACTCATGTTCTACCTGCTCCAGTAAGAATCTTGTTCAGATTCTCAGTTGCCTGTAGGAGTGAGAGGGTACACTGGATAATCATTGTGCATGTTGAATTTTTTTGTGATCACGAGAGTTCTACTTAGAAATTCTGCAGTGAGATTATAAATTAGGATTGGAATTCTTTTCAAGAAAATGGATTTCAGCTTGCTGTATTTCTTTCTGTCTTGCTGATGGTGGCTGAAGGCACACTCAGTTTTACCACCTCCTAAGAAGCAGTGAGTTAGGACACTTGTGTTCATAAACTGGATCACAGGAAAGAATGTGACTGTCTAGGAAAGCTTTGCTGGTAGAGTGCACAATTTTGACTAATCCTGTGGGATGTTAGTGTACTGTCCTGTTTTTAAAACATGGTGTGTGAGCTTTTGTTGTGTTGTTTTAAAATGGTCTTTTCCCTTACAATATTCCTGAGAATCTACTTTAAAAGATGGCTTTTTTGTTACAAAAATTAGGAAGAACAATGAAGACAGTGCTTATAAATTATTTCTCTGCCCATAACTAGGGAGCTGTGATTGCAGTCCACAGCAGTAAGACTGTGTACAACTGTAAACATTGAAATAATACAAAATTATAAGAATGAAATCTTTGAATATTCCTTTATTAGAAAAAGTAGGCAAAGTGAATTCAGGAACAGTTCAAAGCCCCTTCCTGAAAAAAATTTGTCGAGCTTGTGATTTGTTTTTATGGTGCTTTAAAAATTAGCTGTCAGAATGAGTTCTCAGTGTCCTTTATTAAAATATATTATCAATTCTAAAATAGCTGATGCAAGCATTTGTAATCAGTTAATGCTTAATTTGGAGTTTCTTTGTGGGTTTCTTTGTGTTCAGGGGTTTGGTTTTCTTTTTTTTCAGTATTACTGAAATGCTGTAGTACTGAGTAATGGAACACAATAAAACTTCAGGATGCTTGGATATGAAGGGTTCTTTCACAGGTTTTAAAATTTGATTTTGGTTATAATGAGGTGCTTTTATTACTACCTAGTATCAGTTCTTATGCATTTCATTTTATATGAAAGTTTTGGTTCATAAGCTGTGTTTATAGGCTCCGAACACATCTGTTGTTTTTTGCTTAAGTACCAGTGGTGGGAAAACGATAGTGTGTGAAACTGAGCAGTAGTGTTCGGGGAATAGAAAGCATTGTACTAATTTCCATTTATGTAAAACAATACATTTAAGCTTTCCAATATTGAGAAATAGATTAATTGTAGTAGCTGGACGTGTTTGTCATCATCGAGTGAAGTATGTGCATATATTGCTACTTTGCAGTAAAATGTATTACTGCTTTTGGAAATCAAATAGTGTACTCAGGATGCTAAAGGCATGTCAGGAGTCTCTAAATGTTCGTCTTTGTTACATGGTCAGTTATATAAAGGGTTTTTGCCCCCGGTAGTATTTTTATCTTTTGTTTAAAATCAAATGCCACAACCCTTTTTGTGTGTCCAGATTGTCTAAAGGAGGTTTGCTTTACAAAATGCTATAGTCTGCTGCAAGAGAACAGAAATATTTTACTTAGGTGTTTGGCTTTTCCCACAGACTACTGGATATTCTATATTAGATCGTTATTGCCTAAAAGAAAGTTTATTTTCTTTTTTCATTTTGTGTCAAAATCTACGTGCTAGAACGCTTACACCACACAAATACTTTTCCTAAAACCCCTATGCATCTTCTGTATTAGTTGTAGTAGTAATAATAATAGTAGTAGTAATAATAATAATAATAATAATAATAATAATAATTTCTTATAATCACAGTTAGGGCTGGATTTAAAGCTTCCTAGATCTGTGGGATCCACTGCCTTTAATTTGGGCACTGTCTGTGTAGTGGTTTCAGGGTTGTTTCGGGTTTATTGTACATGCACAGACTATCCACATGGTGTGCAGCACTGTACATTCTGTGTTCAGAAATCTCAAAGAAATACTCAAATTCTGTCTAAACAAAACTTCTGAGAGAGGAAAAGAAGAGGTTCCACCTGAGAAAATGTGAACTCAGTGTAGCTGTGACTCCAGCATGTTCTGGTTCAATTCCTTTGAGGGGTACTTCTTTAGAATACAGACCTTCAGTGATACATTTGAACATTCAAGGGCAGGTACACTTTGGGGGTAAGATTTCTATAAGCCTTTTATAATAGCAGAGTGTAGTTTTTTACACAATTGCGAAAGTGCACAGAATTCAGGATATATCATAATTGTATAGATTGAGTGTTGCCCGAAGTTGCAGGTGCAGTAGCAACAATGCTTACAGTGTAACACTTTCCTAATAGACACAGACTTGCAATTCCTAGACTGTTCCATGAAGCAATTAAAAGAAAACAAAACCGCCTCAAAACAAACTAACAAAATTACACTGAAAAAGAAGTGTCAATTCCCTTCTGTGTTCTGGACAACTTTTTTCCACTAACTAAAGGAGTAGAAAGATTAACAGACCACTGAACTGGTTCATAGCACCTGTGGGACAAGCCATCCGAAATGATCATCTTGGAGGATATGTATATATCAATGCCTAATTTTTTCACTGTGATTTAAAATTATTTAATTCTTCCTATTTTCAAGCATGACTGTCTGTGTGGACATAATTTTTCTATTCTGCTTTCTAATTATTATTCTTTCTCCCTTAACTGTAGATTATTTTGATTCAGAGTCTAAAATAACTATTGTAAAATACAGCCTTTTGAGTCTTAGAAATAATGCCTCTGGGAAAGATGTTTCATAGAGGAATATAGCTATGTGGGCTTTTTCTTGTCAGAGAGTTTAATATGTGTCAACATTTAAGATAATTATTGTAATTTAGGGATTACTTCATTTCTTGATCAGCTGAAGATCTGGGCACCTAAATGTTTCTGAAAACATTTGCACATCTTGAAGAATGCATTCCCTTTGCCTTCATCATTTGCACATTAATCGCCAATGAATGTTTGTATGTATGAAGATCTGCATACTTACGAAAGCTGATTTGAAGTTTTGATCCCTAAATTCAAAACAAGTTACATTCCAGGCTTTTTCTATTGGGCCTTCTTTTTGAAGATAACCCCACATATCATCTCCTCTTCAACCCCAAACTCATTGGTGCAAGGTTAAAGCAAATAAGAGAAAAGATTATGTGAGAGGAGATTTAAGCTGGGGAATAGAGTGATAAACTTAAGATTACAGGAAAGTGCTATCCCGAGGTTGTCAGTGATTGATTTTGCATCTCTGGGACATGCCACTGAGACTCTCTAAAAGGTATGAAGGTACAGCCAAGATCCTCTGGATGATCTTAGATATCATGGAGCAGACTTACATGTTAGGAAGTAGGAGGTGAGGACTTGCTGTTCCCTTTTTCATTATTATAGTTAGCTCTGGAGACCTTTGTAATTTTGACCTTTCTACCCATACAGCTCTTTCATAGAGAACCGACAATAACAACACTTCTAGGGTAACTTCAGGTTTTTTTTTTTACAGCTTTGAGATATCTAGAAAATGGAATTCTGTTCATATTCTAGAAGTGTACTGACATCTAAAAGTTTTATGACATCATATAACTATTTACTTCAAAGTACAAATGCTAGAGGTTTTTTACTTACACTGCAGTACTTTTGTCATGCTCTAATTCACCTCTCCTATCTTTAAATGGTAAAACAAGATAATTTCTGGTAGGATCAGTAATTGCTTATATGTTCAACTGAGAAGCAAACACAAAGGGTCATTTTGAAGAACTTGGAAAACTTATGCCGATGCAGTAGTTATAAAAGCAAACCAAACGTGGACATTGGTAAAGAATGGTAAAGAGAATGGTCTGTAAATGTTAAGAAATCATTTTGAGTGAGGTCTCACAGTTTATTTAATAGCCCTGTTATCTATGGGCACATTAATAAATGGCACATACCAGAAACAGAAACTCTTCTGAGCTGTGGAAAATATGATCAAAGGCCTAAAGAGGCATCTGGAGGAAGACACTGGAAAATGGGCGCTTAACTTAAGGCTAACTTAGTGAGATGAGTGTGACAGGATTTTATTTCTGTAATCATTGCTCAGTTAGTATAATTTACTCTCATAATGAAGGAAAGGGAAGAATACATGAGGCAGCCGATTCCAAACAAATTTTAAGAACCTGTTTAATTTTGAAAGACACTACTGCCACAGAGCTCTTGATCTGCGCTGTGGTTAAAAGGAGGGTTGAGAAAGGTGTGTGTGAAGAGCTAGAGCCATCCTCTAAGCTGGCATGCAGGTAAGACAACTGATTTTTCTGGCATGTGGCAAACCTATTCTTTGCAATAGAGTTGTAAGTTTTGCCTCTGGTCACTTTACTCTTAAATTTCGTTTTAGCTGTTCTGTTTAGTTGTTCCTTTCCAGGTTTCCAGCTGCTGTCTACAAGGAGGTTCTATACTTGATCAGCAGACTGGACACTAGTCCAATTAGATACCACAATTCACTGTCTTACCAAAGCAATTTAGATACCAAAAAAACCAGTTATTTAAATATGTCTGAACCTATAAAGACTGTAATAAAAATAAAGGCTGAGCAAAATTATGAAGTAGAGAAGTAAAAATGCCATTGGAAAAAGTAGCACTGTCTGCTCTCAGGATTTTTAAAATAAAAAAATCCTTCTTTTGTGCAAACAGATGCTTTCCCAAGCAAATTATGAAATGCTTTTTTGTGCCCCACATTGGGGGCAGACAATACCTGTTTTCATTTGTCATCTCTCAATAGATTATTTTTTCCTTCTTCCATGTAACCACAGGATTTTTATCACTCTTACTACATTGTGATTTTGGGACTTCAAAGCTGAATTTGTGGTTGGTCTTCCAAAGCAAAGTATTTGGAAACATGTTCAGCCTTGAGGCTGGGTGGTGAAGTTTTTGGTTTGCAGAGTCATGACTTTGAAGATGAAATAAGGCAGCTAAATCAGGAACAATACTTTGTTATGGTGTGCAGAGTACCAGGGGTGTCCAGCTGAGACACCAGCAGGGGCCCCAGTTGTATGAAAATGTAGGCCCTCTAGGAGTAATTAAACAGAGGAAAAGGTGAAGCCTTAGGTGTCTGATTTTTCAGCTTTTTCTGAACAGTTGGAAATAATTTTTGAAATACTCAGAGAATTTTCAAAATTTTGTGTGCTGCAGAATGAAGACATCAAAGTACAGACAGAACCTTGAAAGCTGAACTGCAATTTCCTTTGTGTTACCATCCCAGAAATATTGATTATTGCAGTTTTACACCTTTTATAATGTGTTTTTCTTTATTTAAGATTTGCTCCTTTAGCGTTTTTGTTTAATCATTTTCTGGCTCTTCAAATAATTCTTCTCCATTTTTCTATATTACTTTTCTTCATCACAGTACTTGGTGTTTTCACTCAGCATGGCTTAATGTTTATGCAGTCATGTCCGGTAAGAGATGCTTTATGGTGGCTTGAATGGAAAAGGAATGGATTATGTATTATCCTGTAGGTACCATTTTATGGGACCCACATTAGAGTAATTGAGGAAGGAAGAAAGAAAATTTAAGGAAGAGCCTATACTCTTGACGTTTATGAACATTAAAGGAAAAGGAAGAGCAATTAAAATTGGAACATTGCTGAATTCTTAATGGCAGAAGAAGTTATTTCCAGTTTTTTGCCTATCAGATTATTTTATGGAATCAAGTTGAGTTTGTTTTTTTCTTGCAGACATAAAGGGAAATATCATGCCAGCATAAATAATAAAAGAGAACTTCTGTCATGCTAGGCTGAAAAATGTGAAATAACATTACAGTAGTTAGTAAAACTACTTTTGGCAGTATTATTGACAACTTGGTTTTCATTGATATTCTAGCACACATATTTCATCATGGATATGTCTGTTTTGTATTAAATTTTCATCTGTAAAATGATGTATTATATGTGTGAATTATCAGACTAGAAAATCTCACACTTTAAATCTCTTTGATTTTCTTGCCTCAAGCAATAGTACAAATAATCTTTTATGTTTTAAAAATACCTTCATTTATAGATGCCAATGAAAGTAGCAAAGTTTTGTTTTAAACTGCTTGGTTTATTTCCAGTACAGTGATAACTGTATCTATCTCTGTGGGTTTAATATATCTATGACAAAAGTAGATTAATAAGTAGAACCAACTATAAATTATTTAAAATTTGAGCATTTTCAAGCTGTAAGAATCCCCACTTGCAATACATAAAAAAAGCTAAATTACTTCCTAATTGTGAAGGGAACTTTTTTCCCCCAGTGAGAGTCACTGTTGACGATCCTTGGATTTGATCAGAGGTAAAAGAGTATTACAAATTAAAACTAGCATTTAGGGAACATCAGTATTTTTGCAAAATATGGCCAAGTTTTGAAGACCAAGGGCAAACACAAGCAATATGCAGTCAAAGTGGAGGCTGTACAGGTGTTGCTCTTTTAGTACATTTAGTTGGTACAATGCTTTGTTGAACTGGTTTTTATATTTATCAGAGTTTTGCCTTCTTCTGCCATGAAGTTTATCTAAACAGATTTTGATACTCGTTCAGTGAATTTCTGCATGTTTGCCAGTGTGGGTGACTACAGTGTACAGACCTGTTGCACACTGAGTGTGTAATAGAAATGGTACCAGCTGATGGTTTGGGCTTATTGTGGCATGCATGAATGTCATTGCCTAGGTAGGCTCTGACCTGAGCTAGCTGTGTGAGATGTGAGCAGAAACACTCCCAACCTATGAGAATCTTAGCCTGTCTTCGGAAGTGAGCAAGGAGAACAAAGAAAATTTTTATGTTCTTTTAATATAAAAGAATATCAATAGAATAAGTTAGTATATTCCAGCAGATGATCCTCTGTGGCTTATGGTTTGAGAACCCATTTTCGCTCATTTATCTTCTTACTGTACACTTGCTGCTGTATGTTTTGTCTGAGCAGACCTCTGTATGATAAAAGCTTGTCAGCTTGTCAGCTCTATCTTTCCACTTTCTGTTATCAGACATCATTCATAAACTCAGAAGATACCATACTGGCAGAAAAGACAATACCAAGTTGAAAAGCCTTTCTGTCTCTTTTTTGTTTTTTTTTCTTCTCTTCCTCTCCCTCCGCAGGAGTGAGAAAATTGGTGCTGATAGGTGCTCTTCCATCTGTCTAAGGAGCACTTGAAAGATTACAGTACAGTAAGCTGACAGTTGTCTACATGGAATTCTAAAGGAATTCTCTCTTTCACAGACATGACATAGCTATTAACCAGTGCCAGAATACGGGAGTTTGGTGAGGTACTGATGCACAGATATAGGTAATTCTCTTAAAAATTCATGAACTGTAAAGCAGTGTTGTTTGTAGCTTGCAAGTGCTCTTTTAGCACCTGATTAACAACACCATCTAAAAACATCACAGCCTTTGTCAGAAGTGACCTAGAGTAACCACAATAACAAAACTAGTTTGAGATAATACTTCTTTAGTTTTAAGTACTATAGAGATTTTACTTGTAATCCTGAGCACCATTGCATAACACAGTTTTCTGTCCATGTGTGTGCTACGCCTTAGAATCTATAACTACAGACATGTTACTGTCTCTATGCTTTTGAAATGGTTTTGGCTGTAGAATTAAGGGCAAGTAATTCCAGCACTAGAATTATCAAGACAGCTGGCCTTTTTCAAGCCTTATTCACAGAATGATTTGGGTTGGAAGGAACCTTAAAATCGTCTAATACAACACTCCTGTAGTAGTGTTGGTCAGGAGTACCTTCCACTAGACCAGGCTGCTCAAAGCTCCATCCAACCTGGCCTTGAACACTTCCAGGCATGGGGCATCCACAACTTCTCTGGCCAACCTGTTCCAGTGCCTCACCACCCTCATAGTGAGGAATTTCTTTCTATATCTGATCTAAACCTACCTTCTTTCAGTGTAAAGACATCACCCTTGTCCTATTCCTACGTGCCCCTATATTGCTCCTCAGCAGCAGGCAGTAGATAATACATAAAGAGGTCTATTATGTGGTTTTCTTGTTTAGCAAAATTATTCTTGATTTATATGAGTGCAGTTCAAAGTTGTTTAATGTAAATGGGAGTCCAGGGTAGGTAGAATTATATTGCACAGTCCCTGTAATATAGCAATTTAAAGTAAAAAATCCTACTTTTACTCTTTAAGAGAAAGAGTTGTGGTGCTTCTGGAGAGGGGGAGAACAATAAATTAAACCTTGCAGGTTTAAGAAGCTGAGCTGTAGGTGGTGGGTGCAGCATCAACCACACAGATGGACACACTGATGAATGGAGTTAAGTACTGTACAATAAAAGCTGAAGCAGGAGTTGGGGAGGAGGGAAGTACCCCTCACTCTAAAGCTGTGCTGAAGAGCAAAGAACATTTGTTAAAATGGATGGGTGCAAGGTTTTCTGCCATAAAGGGACTCTGAAGCAACCCTGAGTAACTTATGCAATTAAGGGAAACTCAGATCCCTGAACATGAATATTTTGAATGTATTCTTTGTAAAAGTGGCTTATTATTCCTCACAGGTGTAATGAGGAGCTCAGAATTGCTAAATACAACCTGGAGAGGCATACAGTTCCTTACGTCTCTCCTTAAGTTTTTCAATTTTGGCTCAAAGTATGTTTCTTTAGTTACCTTCTATACTCAACTATTCAGAAAGAAAAAGCCCAAACATTTTCTTTTGAAATTGATCAATAAGTGATATTTTCTGCCTGTAAACATATCTAAAGACTTGAGTAAAGAGAGCATAAATCTAAGTTATTGACAGAGCAGACATATGATGATAATATTAAAGGAAGAAAATGGAAATCCTTCTTTCAGATATTGATTACTGTGATGCTTGTATTTTTCTTCCTTCTTTTCTGTGTGTATTTTGAAGCAGACACTGGCTGATCCTGCAAGAGGGAAGAAAGAGCTGGGAGAATGGGCAGCAGGGGTGCAACTTGCACTTGCCAGAGAATGAGAAAGATAGATTGCATGAGAATCACTGCAGGGTGCTGAATCTGATGAGTGAAATACCAATTTATTCTTGTAATGGTGAAAGAACATATTTGTGGCATCCAGTGTTTTGAGACAATAGGAAAAGTAGCTATTTTCTAGTGAAAATTATTCTGCAATTATGTTCAACATAAAGTAGTGAATGCTGTAAGAGTAAACATCCTCATAGTAATATTAGTCAGAATATTGTTACTGTTTGTTCGCTTTGGGTTGTAGAGGTGATTATTAGTTATTTGATTGTTTCATTTATTTTAATTTGTTTTTTGAGTTATTTTTCTTCACTCATTTTTTATGAATTGGAAGCATTAAGATGCTCTCTAATGAGAACTGTATCTTAATTGGACTATCAAATGCAGGTAACAAAAAGCATCCTATTATGCAAAACAGATTCCAAATTAATAACTTTGAATTCTCTCTGCATAATAGACATATAATCATTGAAAAATTAAACCCTAGCTTGCAGTTTTGCAACTGCTAAACATGCTGATACATAGGACCCCCATTTAAGTGATGCTAACAAATGAAATTATTGCACTCTGCTTACCATTAGGGAATTTTGGATTCCTGTTCAGCAAACTACTAAGAATTTGAGATGTGACACCATGCTCTGGTTATTAGATGCAGTTCTTAAAATTATCTCTATTGACTGAAGAGAACATGTTTTCTGTCTTACAGAAAAGGGTTTCTGCTTTATTAAATAATGTGTAAAAGAAAAAAGAGATTACCTTTGCTTCTGTGTTATCTGTTTTGGAAAAATCTCTGAAAAATCTCTACTTTCCTTTGGAACACAAATTGATGTCTTTTTCCAACAGAACTAATACATAGTGAATAAATTTATATTCAAAGAGGTAAACTCTTCAAGGCTGAGTACACACAAAAAATCTATATAATGTTCTGTCTTTGAAAAGTAGAAAATGATAGGTTTGAAAAGTGTTTAGTAATTCTTTCGGCTTTATAAAATGAAAACAGTTCTGAGAAAAAATACTATCTCTAAGAAATTATTAAAACATTGCATTATGACAAGGTCAAGCACTTAGATTAGCATAAAAAGCAGTCATGAAAGACATTTGCATATCTTAGCAAGTGATCAAAAGGTGAAGTCTAAGTTCAGAAGTTAATATACACTATTAAAAATCTTTCTAAAATAATGCATGATTGCTTTACCAAAATGGAGGTATATGTGTATGAATCTCAGTTTCTTTTGTAATATTGCTTATATGTTGTATCAACTAATATGGGTATTAAATTCTTTGAGGCTTCAGTTCTGGAATGATTTAAAATTATGAGCATCCCATGTAGTCACTGAAGCTATTCATATCTTCACAACTTTACTGCTATCAGTTTCTGTTGTGAAAAATTTAACTATTGATTATTAGTGAGATATTTCGTGGAATGTTTAAGATGTTATAGATTAAAATAATAAAGCCTTTTTTAAATTTTAGTAACACTTAAATAACTTAGTAAGATAGGAGATCCTTAGTTTCTTACCGTCTGGTCAGTGAGTAAAAATGCATATATCCACTGAAAGGAAAGAAGTCATGTTTAGGTTAGTTCTTACATTAACTGGACAAAGTCCTCTAACAACTTGAATTAGGAAAAGCAGTAGGTGAGTTGAAAAGCTTAAAAATTATTAAGTCAATGATATTTTTGTTTATTTTATTATTTGTTTTTCTAATACATGAAAACAGTATCTAGTAAAGGAAGCATCTTTATCATTTAAATGACAATACATTTTCACAGAGCTTCAAAATAATTGAAAGACCTTTTTCTGTAACTTTACTGTTCTCCACCTTCTACATTGGAGGTCAAAATAAGTATGCTGAAGAACCAAGTTAGGCATCCAGTGATAGGTGGATTATTCTGCCATGTGTAAACACCTTCTTCATCCAAAGTTTCCTTACAGCATATGCTTTACTTGTGAAACTGTTGCTGTGATCTTTGCTCTCTGGACCACTTCATTCAAGCAGTTTTTACAGGGCAGAAAGGCTCAGTAAGCAGAATACATGCTACCTAGAAGCGTAAAACATTTATTGCCAAATGAACACAATATTTAGCTAGGACTAATTCACTGTTAGACTGTATTGACGATGCTCTCCACCTTGCAGATGATCTCCTTCTTGCCAGATACTCAGTGGGTCTTTGCTGGCCAGGCAGTTCCAAGTATAACGTGTTGAGTTCCATGGCTCATTGAAATGGACTGATCCTCAGTGTTGTTTAAACTTCTGTCTCTGTTTTTGGTTTTATGATTTTATAACTTTTCATACTTGTGGCTTGTTTTCCCTCCACTCCTGACTGACCTTGTCCAACAGGCTTTGTTCTGTCTGGAGTTTTACCTTTCTTATATTGCATGGCTCCACACTATGAAATTTCTGATAGTTCTTCCTCACAGTTTTCTTCAGAAGTATCCTGGGCTGCATCCAAAGCAGCGTGGCCAGCTGTCAAGAGAGGTGATTCTCTCCCTGCACTCCGTTCTTGTTAGATCCCACATGGAGTGCTGCATCCAGCTGTGGGGCCTCTAACATGAGAGGGTTGTGGAGGGGATGGAGTGAATTCAGAGGAGGGCCTGGTCTAGGGGAAGGTGTCCCTGCCCATGGCAGAGGTATTGGAAAGAAATGATCTTTAAGGTCTCTTCAAACCTAAAACGTTCTATGATCATATGATTTCTGTGTTGTGGTGCAGTCTTTGTTGTTTTGTTTTATTAAAATGGTACACTTGGTAACTCAATTTAAATAAAACAGATACTATTCCAGGAAATTTTGGCAGTATTACTTAAAACTTTTTTAGTTCGTAAGGTTTAGATTTTAGTTTAATATATAGACAAACAGAATAAAGGAACTATCTTAAAGTGTAAACTTATCTGTTTAATAGTACAGGTTGGTGGAAGGAGTAAGTCAGAATTTATATCTTCATGCTATCTACTTATTTCTGTTCACTGGTGCAGATGAGTAAATAACATTTTTTTAACATGCACAGAAATAAATACTCTTCTAAATTCTGAAATCATTCTGAGTATGTATATGCTTAGTGATCCTTACAAAAATGGTAGATCATACATAATTTTCTAATCAATGTCTCGGGTCCGGATGTTGGAAAAACAATAGCTGAATTTGTGTAATCTCACACCTGCTAAATGCTAAGATTGGCTTTCAATAAATACAAATGTCTTACCAACAATGTTAAAGTTCCTAAAATGTATTTTATTTTGATTCCCACATTAATCTTACTATTTTTTTTTATTTATCTCAGTTTTATTCAGTTGTTATTATTAGTTTCTTCAGATGGACTTACCTTCTATTTGTTAGAAATAGTGGAAAGTAACGAAACAAGTGAAAATATTATAGACATACTCAAAAAGACTGGCAATAATGAATTGGGAGGTTTTTGACATTTGACAGAAACTTCTTAGTGGTGTATTGGCAACTATAGTTTTCTTCCAAGAGGCTTCTACATGAAAAGGCAACTTTGAAGGAAATTCAGGCAACTCTAAAGAAAGCAATTTAGATTTTATGATACGAGTGGTTTTTCTGATTATGTTAATCTGACACAGCCTGATTGTGTCCCCCAAAGGCCATGGCAAAACATAATCAGGCAGACTCTCTAGATTGGAATAGCTCTAAAATCTGCTAAAGATGCTAATGTAGTTATCAGAGAAGAATTGCAAGAGTCCTTTCAAAGATTAGTTTTTAGTAACTCAGACATTTTTCTTCCAGTTTGTATTTGAAAAAATGTGTTTGAAGATTATCAAATCTAGCTATAAAACATCATTTTTCAATTGAATTGGGCACTCATGCATTTTATAGATATCATTAAATAAGTCATGTTGCCAAAGAGTTGCTCAAAGCTGAATTTTAAACGGGTTACATTAAGTATTCTCCAAGTATTTGCAGGCACAATCACTGTGTATACAGGAAGGGAAGTTTATGTATGCAAACAGGTACATAGGCTAGAGTAATTGGGCAGATTGGCTAATTATGTTTCTAGACAGGCATGCACAGTTTGGTGTATGCAAATTAATGCAATCAGAAGCATTGCTGGTAAATTAAGCCCATATATTTAATTTTACCTTTCAGGTGTCAACAATATCCGATAAGGCAGAGCTTGCATTCAGTAACAGTTATTTTATTACAAGACAGGTACCAAAGCCTTTTCAGGAAATTTTCGGTGGAAGAGGTTGACTTTCACGTGACATCATCTATTTAATGTGACAACATACTAACAAGTGCAAGAACATTTACAGTGATTGCAGTAGAATCACAAAACTAAATGGCAAAATTTTATTAGCTGCACGTTGCAGTGATCTGGGTTTTCTTCTTGCATATTGAATTATAATAAATACAAGGAAGAAAAAAATGGTTTATTAAAGCTAAATTACTGCCTTGTTTGCTAGTTTTTCTGTCTTAACATTTTAAAATGCAAATATATATTACTTGATCTGCATAGCTCACATAAGTAATAACTTACGTAATAACTATATATTATGTGTATGTAATATATATTATGTATAGCAATAACTATAACGTGTTATAATTAAGTTTTGTGCCTATTTCAGGATATTGTTGACATACATCAATGATCATAACTCAAGATAATTTTTATCATCACAGTAGTTTCTCAGTTATTTCCATGTCAATAGTTTTCATGTGTGATCATTGCCTAGCTGTAGAAAACATAACTCCCACACCTGGTTACAAAGAAATAGTCAACAGAAACAAATCTGATGCAGTTAAATAATAGTGAAAGGAACTGTTTGAGTATATAAGTAAAATGTATTATTCAGGTATTTAATGAAATGCATGTATCTACCATAACTAGCATTAAAAATATTTTTAACTGACTTTTCATATTTGCCTGTCAGTGTCTGAGCTGTTCAAGAGCTTTGATAATACAGTCCACTTTCAGCATCATTGTGCTAAAGCTTCTGAATGGATATCCATACAAACCATATCCATGACCAGGTATCTCTGGATTGATACCTTCGAAGTATAATTTTTTATAATTTCTTTTTCATTGTACCTTTCATTACAATTTTGGAAAAATACAGATCTATCTGTTTTTAGCAAAAATATTTTTAGTTATATAGAAGCCAATTTTGGTAGCAGTGATCTACTGAAGGTCTCAGAGGAGTTCCGTGTAAAAGAGGAAATCTGACGCACTTCACCTTAAATGAGCACCCTGGGACAGTTTGGATTTAAAAGCCTAACAAAGCAGAGGTTAGTTGAGGAAGGTAATTTATCTGACTACATCAAATATTTTCTGTTTTCTTCATACCTCTCTACTCATCACAGAACTGCAATTTCTACATTCTGAGCTTGTTCTAGTTTCTGTCCTCCTTGCGATCCTTTCTGAGACACCTCATTTCCTTTCCCTTCAGGTGATTTTACTTCTCTTCATCTAAAAGGAGGTTTTTTTCTCCTGTCTTTTCTTCTCTTCATCAAGGACACGCACAAGGGTGCATATATACTAAAACACTAAGCACCACTAGTCCTTTGATATATTTTAGGCCTCTATACCAACTCCCCCTGTGTGTCTCACAAATTCTGCTTCCAGTTTCTGGTTTTTGCTGATGTCAACGAGCTTCTCTCTGTTGATGTCTGGAACTTTCGCAGTTGATTTGTACAGCATTTTAAAGTTACTGTATCTCCGATAAACAGAACTTGCATCATGTTGGTAGTTTGGATGCTGGTCCTGTCAGTAGCCTCAGGCTACTGGGTCACTTATAGATAATTGTGAGCTATAAAAGTAACAAGAAGTTAGAGAAAGATGCAGCCATGTTGGAAGTCGTGTGAGTGATTGGAAAACTCTCAGTCAAATGAAAGGAGCAGCAGTAGTCCGATTATTACTATATATTGTACATGAACAAAGATACAGTTCAGGTTTTTTTTTTACTGTAATAGAAATGAGATGATTTTTACTTAGTCTTCAAGTTATGCAACTCATCAGAAAAGATTGTTATTTATTGTTAATTAAGGTGGTGTGTTTGAATTGTTTCCTTTTTAATACTTCCTGGTGGACATAAAAACTTCCTGTATTGATATTTTATTACTCCTTATGCTACGTGTAACTGAAGCTATTTCTGGATTTTTCAATAGTAACTGACAGCTTCTGTATACAGCATCTCAGGTTCCTGTTTACACTGTAAAAAATCTGTGCAGTTCAAAATTTCATCACACAGCATCACCTGAACATAAACTTCTGTGATTCTTGTGATTTTGTGATTTTTTTTTTCTTCTAAAAGACCACATTTGCAGCCAAAATTATTCACAGCATATAAGCATTAGCATAGCTTGGAAATGGGCTTGTGTTTTTTGTCATCACCAGTTTACTGTTAGGTGTATGCTCTTAGTCTTTTACTCTGGTCATTATAAAACCAGAGGATAAGGAGTTTATTTTCTCATGTTTATTACTCTAGACAAGTTCTTCTGAAACAGTGACTCATTACTAGCAAAGTAGTTCTCCGTTATCTGTTGGCGAACCAATGTGAAAGAGTTTGGCTCCATTAAAGAATGTTTGATTTGAGATTTTATAAGTTTGAACATTTGTGTGTGTCCTGATAAGTCATTGCTGTATTCTAAGTGTAATAATCAATTTTAGATTCCTCATTAAGCTCCCAAGAAGAAAACACAGTATAAAAATCATGCATTGTTGTTTATTTTTTTAATTTATAAGCAAGAAGTTACTTCATATGTTTTTAGGTCATAAAGGAGCTGTTTCAGGATACAGTGGCTGCTAAATGCTTTCATAGCTGAAAAAAAAAAGGAAAATGAATGAATAAAAATTAATTCAAAGCTGCAGAGAAAAAGCATGTCGTCTGAAGATGGCCATATGCCACAAACTGAAAGCTACAAAAGTTGTGTGAGGAAGCATCAGTAATTTATTTTAGACTTTTAGTCTGACTCAGCATAGCCTTTTCCTAAGTTGAAGTGATCCATCTAGCTCTGTATATCTGTTTATAGGAGGATACACATATATGCTTGTGTAGATTCTGTGCTCCAGTGGATTACCTTTCTTTTCCCCCTTTGAACTTTATATTGAGTGTTGACTGAATTTTGCAAATTGTTAACAGTGAAAGGCAGTGTGCAAAGCAGAGCAAACAGTACTCTGAAGGACACCTCCCTGTTTCCATAGAAGTCATTATTATATAGTTCTCTAAAACTTGAAGGTTGCCTTATTAAATGCCAGTGTTGATACAGCAGTTCTATTCATACTGTTTAATAGCAAAAAGAAAAGTGCCACGTAATTCCAACATCTTTCACTGATAAGTGTAACAGTCACCAAAGCATCATCTTAATCATCTTTTTCTACTCAGATGTCTTAGAAAGTGAAATAATATGCAGACATCAAGTATCACTACAGTGATTAAAGTACAAAGGTGAAGAAGTTTATACCAAAGACACTGGCAGTTTTTTACGTAGAAGAAAACTTTATGGTTCAAATTATGTATGGCTTACTGTTTGTAAAGGCTCATTAAAATACCCTGAATATGTTCTATTTTTACTACTGCTTATCAGAATTACATACTTTTTGTTTACTTACAGTATGAAAGAGGCTGGTTTAGGCCATAAACAGTGGAGGGGTGGTCCCATTTCATCAAACTGCAAGCAGTGTCCAGTAGTTTATACCAATCCTGTTTGTGGATCAGATGGTCACACATATTCTTCTCAGGTAAGAATTGAATAAAGAACTAAATTAATCTTTCATTGTTCCAGTCAATTCCAGCTTTTGGAAAATAAAATACTGTATTATAACACAAACTAATATTTATTTGTTTTGGCTGAAATATGTATTACAGAATGCAACCTACAACAATTCTAGTATATTGTATGATGCAAAAGCAAAATGGTAGCAAATCCTAAGCGGCATAGACCAGTAATATCTGGAGTAGCAAAGTGTAAGGGAGAACACTGAGTGCTCCACAGTGTGACAGACAACATGGCAGGCTTTTGAGGAAGCAAAAAAAGTCTTGGGTGTCCCCCGCTGGGGGTGGAATAGGCATGTTAGGTCAGATTTTCCAGTTGAACATCGAAGGTGGGCTTCAAATTCCAGGCACTTAGACATAGATGTAACATATCCAGGAAAAAAAATGTAATAATGTAAGTAATTGTTGCATATTTTTCCTTGCAACAGCATATTATGAGTTTTAAATCATAATCAAATCTTCCTTCTCTGGTCCTTAACCCTCCTGTCTTTTTTCTCATACTTATTTGGAGATAAAATAATAATTTTAAAATGCTACTGTCAGTTCACCCAGTCTTGTTTGGATGAAATATTTTGTGCTGCTCCTGCTGAAATCTAAAAATCCTGGAACTTCATTAATACAGTGCAGAGGTGAAATTGTGAGATGGAGGGACTTCATAATGCTGTAAACAAATTAATTTGTTTAGCATCTTTCCTTAAAACTTTCAGCAGAAGAATGCTCAGCCGATATTAACAACTGAGCCCTCTTTAATAGAAAAAATCGGGGGCTCTTGATGAACCCATTTTTCTCAGAAACAGCATGCAATTCAGTAGTGTGAAAGGAGCTACTGTATTCTGTCTTACTGACACTGTGGCCTTATACTAACAAATCGTTTCATTAGTAGATAATATCTAGTGCTTCAAGAGAAGTATAATAATAGATTAAATTTATGGCGATGAAAAAGCTCTGTGTTTGTTACTTATGAAGAAAAAATTCTGTATCGCATGTTAAACAAAATACGTTTAGGATATTTCCTAGTATCTAGTAATTTTTAGCATTTCCATTTGTTGAATTTTTTGTTTGTTCTCTACTGTAATCGTAAACTAATCACATCTGAAGTTTACTTATCTGTAGTCATATATGAAATTTATAAAAAAGAATTCATTTCCAGGAGGGACTGTGTGTTGGATTGAACACCCAAGTGTCCCCTCCAAGGATAAGTAATCCTTGATAAAATAAAACCGTCAGATATAACTAGTGCTTCCTAAACCCTGATAATTCTTAGTTTTTTATCCTAAATCTTATATTAGAAAATGTTTTCCCTACGAACTTGAATATTTAATTATAGGGGTCTGGTCTAGAATCCTAGTCTTCCTTTAAAGAAAGCAATTAAAAAATTTCTGATGCTTACACTAGGTTATCTGAGGCCCTACAAATGAATTCTGGACTCTTTGACATAGCTAAAAAATACTTACTTTCATTGACACCATGACTTTAATTTAGGAATTTGAAAAGTATTTTTATTTTCATTAACTGTAATCTCCTGCCTATGTTTCTTTATGAGCTACAAGTGCGCTGGTATCTTACTAGACATTAGGTGATGCTGTCATTTAGTATTTACTTTGCCTTGCCATTCAAAGCTTCAGGCAGTCTTTAAGTCTCAAGTCCAGGCTGCACATAGATACAGTACAGATGCTTGTCTCTACAATTTTGCAATTTAAATAGATGAGGTAGATAAGTCAATATAGTTAATACTGGATGAACATCTTTTTTATTTTTTTAAATACTGTATATTTCATTCATTAGAATCTCTCTCTATGGTCTTCCTAATGTAATTCAAAAATCACCCCACTTTAACTTTATTTCCTATTTTACCATATAGGGTGGCTGTATTCTAAATAGTTCTATAGGTAGAAGTGACCTTTTTGACCTCTCATGGTCTGGTCTGGAGTAGGTGTACAAAAGTCTATAAATATTGATGAGATGCAGGTATTTTTAAATCCATTCGTGTGTTTAAGGTGCAGCTATGCTTCTCAAAGGGAGTGGTGAGAAATGAGTGGATTAAATAGACACACAGTGCTTCCATTCCAGTGCACTGTCAGTGCTGCAGTCAGTGCAGCAATATGTGTTATCCAACCTCAATATCCCTTGCACGCAAACAATGCAAAAGTAACACACCATCAGAGATGTTTTGCAGGGTTGTACTTTTGTCTTCCACTACCTTGTAATGGTAGATTTCAAATCTCAGCTTACGGAAGAAAAATTCAAAAAATGTTTATTGCCACAGAATATCTATATTAACCGATAAATATTTATTTTTCTTTGTTTTCAGTGATGTGAGGATTTCATATTCTGTGGTAACAGGTGCATCAAAACAGAGGTTCCTGCCAGGTTATTTCAAGAGCAGTGTTTTTAAAAATTGTCTAAAGACAAATATTTGTGTTCCTGTACTCCAGGCAAAGTTTGTTTCGTTGTGTCATCAAGCTCCAGTAGGAGTTGGTACAGCAGTTTTCTTTTATTTAGAAAGCATTCATCAATGATTCTGGAAAATTGTATAATACGTTTTCTGAAAATAAGTCATTAAATAGTAATAGTGTTGTAGAACACAGCCAGGCAGTTGACATTTGTCAGATGGATGCTGTTTTGGCAGTATATCCTTGCTTTTCAGGACAATGCCATGAAATGCTTGTATTAAGTTATGTAACTATAGCCGTGTCATACATGTGTTTTGCTTTGGAAAGCAAACAAACCAAAAAACATTATATAATAAGTGGACTATCTAGAAAGAATGGTTATCTCCTAAACGGAGCTTTTCCAGAGTCAGGTAAGGATATTTTGTTTTCCGCTCATTTTTGCAGTCCAGGTTAGGTTTACTGCCCACAATTAGTCTCATGAAGTCAGTGTAAAAGAAAAGTAGCAGGTGTAAGATACTTTATATTAGCTTTATAAGAATGTTGAAACAAAAATATTACATGCTGAAATGTTGAGTAATCAAAGTGAACACTAATCATTGTTTGAGAAGATACTCAGTATAAAGAGATCCTGCCATTTTCTTGGCAGGGTAGTGTTACAATTTTTACTTAATAGTCTTTAAATAATACTGCGTGTTCTACAATTGGTCTGTTTTTACCTTCTGCCTTTCTCTAAATTTTGGCACTTGAAAGTGCAGTATCCATTTTTGCACTAGGAATTCTCAAGCAGTGCTGTCTCCTAAGGCTTTGGTACCCCCCTGTACTTGACATTCTCCATGAAGAATGCAGCCTGTTTGTAGCTTCATCTTTCCTGGGATTAATAGGGAAATAAAAGGACATGAAGTGCAACTCATATGGGGTGTTTTGGGCCGCAACTGGGCTGCTGCCATTCTTTCACCCAGGGAAGCAACTTGCTGCTGTACAGCACACACTGTAAAGCTGGTATAACTGGGCATGAGATGGTGATGCTCAGGCTTGGATTCTTCTGTTGGAACAATTTTCCCATATTTCACTATATTGTAACTGGACTTTCAGAAAAATTGGTGAGGGAAAAATATACAGTCATGCAGGCAAATTTTCTTTTGAATTCGATTTTGCGTATTTGGAGTACAGCTCTGGTATTTGGTGTAATCTGCTGAAGTTTTCTCTCTTAAGTTGAATGCGGTTGACAATTAGTCCCACTTCAACAAAATGTAACCTTAAGATCAATGAACTGTGCTTGCAGTATATTGAAAACATCGCAGAAAAAACTTAATCTTTAAATTATGCCCATTGCCCCATGATTTTATTCCAGCATCAATTTGGCAGTTCTATTGTTAGCAACAATTTACTCAAGATGGCTTCATATTGATAGTGAATTTTTTATGAAATATATTTTCTTCTACCTATGAAAGATTCATGTTAATGATGACAACCCTGTATGTATAAACAGCAATAAAAATTATGTTTTGCAAAAGTAATGGGTCTAAACTAGCTTCTGAGACTAAGATGCAAACTGTATAGAAAAGTATTCAGAAAAGAGGACACAAATTCTTGACAGACTACACAGATAGACAGATACGTGGACTTAGATCTCTTTAATATTCAAATACGTTCTTCATTCTCCCAAATTACAATTCCTTTCTGTGAGGAGGGTTGAAAGAGTCAGGGATGAAATTGCACTGTGTGAAGGGGTGAGTTTATTACTCTATAAAGTTTTGTTTATCATTTTGCATGAATCTGAAATAGATTTTTATTCTTAGGGCATCCCATATTTAACATTTTTCTTTTTAAAATCACTGCTGCCTTTATTCATTTCAGGTATTTTTAAAACTTCAACTTAATAATCTGTATCTCTTAGCAGTGTGTTTGGTATAAGACAGCTTGTTGGGAAGAAACATAAAAAATATGTATTGGCATTTTTAATCTTTGTTGCTATTTTAAGGATTGTTATTTTATATAAGTTAAATTGATTTAAATGTATTAATTAGTGTATTGTGAGCTTTCAGTTCGTATGTCTGAGCTGCTGAAAGTTCTTTCCTACTTGAGAAGAGATTGCTAGAAACAGAATCACTGTTACAAAAGAGATATTTTGTAATAGTAAATGAAAGTATTTTTCACAAGCCTGATTCAACGCATGTCAGTCTTACTTCTTAAATTGGGCTAATCCACTATGCCTTTCCATTTTTATCTGCCTTGTTACTAAGCAATCTGCTGTAAGACATAACTGTCAGTTGAAATGTAGCCAAAAATAATAAGGTTAAATCATTGCCTGCCACCTTTAGTAATAAAATAATGTAATCTCTCTGAAATAAGTTGTTTGACAGTGTGCAGGTCTTTACTTTTACAGCTGGAAGAACTAGCTTCTTCCAGGTGCTCTGCCAGAACTGATTTGTTTTTCTAATAAAAGTAGATTTTGTCAAAAGGGTCATCTCAAAATTAAAATCTGTGTCTCTAGCCCAAGCAACACCCAGCCAGAATCACCCTATTCAAAGTGGAAAGATTTAAAACCTTCTACAGACCAAATCTGGGTTGTACTGTTACAGTGAACTTGTGGCTGAGGTGCACTGGCAAATAAAACGAAGTTGTTGGTAAATGAAAAAAAAGGACCAACAAACTATGGCCAGCTCTTCTTCTGCCCCATTCTCTCCCCTTAAAAACCCCACAAACAACAAAAACCCTGTAAAGAACTTTTCTTGAATGAAACTGACCGATAGACAGTGATAAAGATAAGATATAGCTTGCTTGATTGATCCTGGAGTACACTTTGAGTCTTTACAGAAATAGTAGAAACT
The DNA here is from genome assembly GCA_013398115.1 of Falcunculus frontatus. Lineage (NCBI taxonomy): Eukaryota > Metazoa > Chordata > Aves > Passeriformes > Falcunculus > Falcunculus frontatus. Next base: position 965,281 of record VZRV01001949.1, read on the forward strand.
TGTTGTTTATTGTTTAAATGCTTAAAAAAGGCAAACAATAAAAAAAGAAGGAAATGAGATTGGCAGAAGCTGGAAAATCAGACATGGATGGGTTTTGCCAGTAATGCCTGAAATTTTATCAAGAACCCTTATATTGATAGAATGTGGTATTCAAAAAACAAAAGGCAGAGAAATGTCATAAGGGTGACTAACTTTATTTAATCCAGATTTTCAAGTCGGCTGATGTACTAAAAATTCAAAATTATATCAAATTATACATAACTGATCTCTTTATCTACTGCATTCAAAATAAATAGCTGCTAAAGTTGTAGAGAAAGAAGACAATGGCTTAGATAACAAAATGCTTCACAGAAACTTTAGTATTTTGAAATTCTGAGCATTTCAGTATTTCTTAGGCTAAGATGATATGTTTATACTAGCAAGAATTGAATTTGATTCCCTTTTTCATTTCTGGAATAGTGTGTCCGTTTCATATAAAATTAGATATTGAATTTGCATTCAAAGATACGTAAACTTTAATACCTCAATAAAAATAATAAAATATGACCCTTTATGGACTGGAAAATATTTTCCAAAGGCTTCATCTATGTAATTCCTTAAAATGGAGGTCCACCTTGGAATGGATGAGACGCTGACCAAGAGCTTAAGGGTCAGGATTAAAGGGAGGCAGGGACAGGTGACATTAAAGTGAGGGGCTGCTACAGGGCACCCCACCAGGACAAAGAAGTGAATGAGGGCTTCTATAGACAGATAGGAGCGGCCTCACTTTCACTAGCCCTGGTCCTCATGGGGGACTTCAGCTGCCCCCTGATACCTGTTGGGAGGACAGCACAGCAGGGTGTAAGCATTCCAGGAGGTTCCTGGAATGCGTTCATGAGAACTTCATTTTCCAAGTGATAGAGGACCCAAGAAAGAGGACCTACAAGACAGCTGGAGAGAGACTTTCTGCAAGTGCATGTAGTGATAAGATAAGGGAGAACAGTTTTAAACAGATTATGAGTAGGTTTAGGTTATATATCAGGAAGAAATTCTTTACTATACAGATGATGAGGCACTAGCACAGGTTGCCAGGAGACGTTGTGGATGTCCCATCCCTGGAAGTGTTCAAGGCCATCTTGGAAGGCGCTTTAAGAAAAGGAGATTTGTTTACCCATGGCAGGAGGGTCTGAACTAGATGATCTCTAAGGTCCCTTCCAACACTCAAACATAGACTCATAATGTGATTCTGTGTGTGTTTTTTTAAAATGGTTTTATGTTTTTTCTGGAATAGAAAGCATCTAGGCTGTAAAGACAAATCGATAAAAGAACAGGACAAATAGGTAAGTGAAAGAAGTATCAGTGTTTGTTGAAGAACTCTCATGTCACAGCAGCAGTGTACGGATACAAAATTCCGAATGTAAGTTTGTGTGTTAACTGTCAAACAGGATTGCCAGGAAAACAAGAAGAGTCACACTTCTGAAAGTGAAGTGGGGATTATGGTTAAAGATTCAGGTTTCTTAAACTTTAGATTGAATTAGAGACATACATACTTACGTGAACAGTCTTTCTCTGAGAGGTTTAACCATCAGAAGTTAATCTTTTGAAAATAGTATTAAAAATGTTGCAAGTAGAATTACAACTAAAATAATCCAAATTATTTTCGCATAGCAATTCTTTTCCAGAAAAATGTGTCCACATTATATGCAGGGAGAAATGCTGCATAGGAGCTGAACAAAGGAACTGGCATAGTTCGCCTTGTGGAGCAGAAACCAGTTCTGTAAAGAAACCAACAGAGAGAAGGGTCTGGAGTGTTGGGACAGTTAATAATGTTCTTAGGTTTTGTAGCTGTTTGAAGCACTGAGGCACTTGAGAAAATAGTGTAGCAGTTAGTGATGAGTTGTGTCGGTTGCAAGAAAGAGATCAAGAGACACAATTGTCTCAGATTTACCAAGTAGAAACTCGTTAAAAAATGTGGTTTCACTGGAGTAGAAGATAAGGATGGTAATAATTCCAGAGATAGGTGGGATTAAAGGATTTTTATGATCTTGGGAGACTACTGTTTAGGCATTTATTTCTAAAAAAATGGAAAAGAAGCTTTTAATAGGGAGAGAGAATGGTTAAAGATGACATGAAGCGAAATAATGTCAACCCACGTGACAGATTTTAAAAGTTCGTAGTAACAATCTGTGGTAAGAAGGGGGTTAAAGAAATTGAGATGGAAACAAGAAAACGGCAAATAAGAACTGCCTCAGATTTTGGCCCAGTGAAAGCATTCTGTAGCAATTAGCTACGGAACTGCAAGTGAAGTGAAAATTGCTAGAAAGAATGTAATTATTCGAATTAAAAATTTTAAAACATGTAATTAAATTTAGTAATCAAACAGAAAAAAGTGTTTAGCTTTTAAAAATATATTCTTACACAGTGTTCATGCCGGTCACATTTGTCCTTAGAAAGAAGCTGAAATACTGTGAAATTTAGGTTTCAGACACCATAACGCAAATTTAGACCAGCAGTGCTGTAGTGATATAAACTAGTCATGCTGGCCTGGAGAAAAAGAGAAGCTTCAGTCCCAGTAATTTGTCAGATGCCAATGAGGTAAAATGTCTGTAACGTTACAGAATCATCTTCCAAGTCTCATGCTTTGGGTTTTTTTAAATTTGTGATTCTGGCAAGCTCACAGGGGAATATTATAAATGGGAGCTAATTGCTGTGTAGATATTTCATTGAGAACAAATTCAAACATATGATGGAGTGTCAGAGATAGGTCCTCTGCATCATAGCAATGTGTCAACAACAGCAAAAAAAAGGTAACATCTTAGGCCACCATGGACATACTGGAAGAGAAAAATAACTGTTTATGTAGCAAAATTTGTCACTCTGGCTCTTCATTCAAAACATAATATATGAAAACTTGGCTTTGTGTTATCCTGGTTTTAATCCATATGTGTTTGTCACAGAACAAGAAAAATTTTTGCATGCTTTAGAAATCAAGTACTAACAGCACAAAGGGGAAGGATTTAGGCACAGTTCTGTGTGCCTCTACACAAGATATATCTCTTTAAGCTCAAGAAGAGATATGTAATATAGTGAAAAAACAGCCGTGCTTTGGAATATTAACTCCCACTTGTACAACACTGTTTCTTTCCTGACAGAGTGAAAACTAGTATGAATGTGGAATTCCACAAGTATTTTTGTCACTGATAGCACATGGAGCATTGTATTTTGGACTGTTTAATAAATTAAATCTAATACTTGGAGTTCAAATGAATATTAGCATACATTTTTAGGTGGGCAAAAAAGCAGAGAGCTGTAGAGGTGATATGCTGGGAAGAAAACTGAGTGCCTAGGTGTTTCCCCTATATGTAATTAACTATAGAGAACGTCTTTTTCCTTTTTTTTTTCTTTTTTTTTTTTTTTTTCACCACAGTTGTCAAAGAATAGTTTGACTGTCTTTGAAACTTTGGTGGGATAACCCAGTATGGACTGTCTAGGTCTGTGCACGTCGCTTTTAGTACTTTTATTATTTTTCCCTTAATTGAAGACTAATGAGCATGCCCTTTAGATTCTATTTTAGCTCAGATACAACTTTATAAATATTTCAACTTAGAGATAATTGGATAAATTGAACTTGTTTAATTAGCAGTGCAATCAACCAGCATGGCTTAGGAAGTCGTATCACATTAAAAATACAATGATAATGCATGCTAATAAGGAATAAGGAAATTGTTTTAACAAAAAATTCCACACTTTTAGAAGCCATTTGTGTCTTGTTATAAGGTTTTACATCTTTGCCATTACTTCTGTTTTACTATTGCCATCACTCAGAAATTTGCATGCCAGCTGAAAATCAGTGAAAACCTTTACTAGCTGATTTTTGAACCAATATAGTCAGCTATTTTTAAGATGGTTGTGTAGGAGAATGAAATGGTTTTGTTCACATTTAAAATTTTTCTTTGAATGATAATTTTCAAATATGTAGTGGGAACTTGAAAATGTAAAGTTACTTTTATCTGACCAATATTTATTTTTCTGTCTTGCAAGAAATTTTCTCCAAAGTGCAAAATACTGAGTGCCAGCAATGGGGTACATGAAGTATCTCCCATACCTACAGTGTTGAGTGACATTCTCTACATCTCTAGCTTGGGTGGGATAAATATGATGGAGAAGTTTGAAAGAAGGAGCCTGATGGAGTGCTGAGGTTTGGGCTATACAGGCAGGAGCTCTGAATAAGAGGCAGAATTTATGGATTAAGTATATGCTTGTATATGTCAGGAAGAGATTGATTTTTTTTTTTTTGTGTGTGTGTGTGTGTTAAGCATGCTTACAAGAAGCTTTTAATACGTTTCCAGACTGCATCAATGTTTATACTTTTGGAATAAGTCAAGAGTATGAGTAACACAGTTAGATATTTTTACCCCTTTTGTGAATAAGTTTTTTAAAACACCATAATTTTATTTTTTTTATTTGAAATATATTTTTACACAATTTATTGTCTTCAAGGGATATTGAAGTATTAATTTGGATGTGAGGAAATATATTACTTTTTTTACACAAATACAAAAAGCATTATTATTAATTATTCCTAATTTACTGGAAATGGTGTATTTCAAGTAGGGATTTACCATCAATTAAGCTTTGTGTTCTTATTTGATGGTATAAAATATTAGTTAGCCTGTTTGCAATATGTATAGGGTAACATGATGAGGTATATATACTTTCCAGACTGAGTAGGTGTCTAAAAATTCAGACAGCTGATTTTAAAAGCAGATAAATTCTTAGAAGGATTTGCAGAAGCTCCTAAGCATCGTGTGTCTCTAAGAGCCTCTAAGTAGGAAAGCAGAGATAAGTAGGTGCCTAATTTAAATAATCCCAGTAGGCATCTATTGGCATGTTTCTGTGACTTAATATGCGTTCTAGGGTGTCCGAAAAAGATTGAATATCTAGTTGACCTGATTTCAGTGATTTCAAGCTTTTAATTATATGCCATTGCACTGCAGAGCACGGAAGAAAACAGACAAGAGCTATTGAGGTGAATAGGAAGAAAACTGCATACAGTTTTTCATTTTGTCATGAAAAGAGCATTCTCTAATTCATAGATTCATAAACAATGTATCATCAGTTGTCTTTCAACCAAAAAAGATTTTCTTTGGTCAGGGTCTTGGTTCAATGGACGCACTTCCTGTTTTTCTCTGATCAAAGTATCAGTTGCATGTCTTTATGGTTAATATATTCAACAGTTGTTTTCATTTTAAATAGTAGTACTTGTTTGCTGAAAAGCTTTTTATCCAAACTCCTATTTTTTAGGTGAATAATACACATGCTTAGCACGTTACTGATGAGACAAAAAGGCGTCTGTAGATCTGTGTGATGCTTCAGGAATAAATTCGCTCATTAATTTTTCATTTCTAAAGCTTGAATTAGTTGAAAATACAGTCTCTTGGCATTATGTCTAGCTGCATTTAGCTTGAAATTCTATACCTTCTTGGCTGCTTTTTGTAAAGAAATGCAAAATTGCATAAAATTTTCAAAATTAGGTTTACCACATCACTAACTATGGCCATATTTTCACCTTTATTTTAAGCCAACCTAAAGTGATGACATTGCACATGATTCATGTGCCTGGAATTGGCCCCTTTCATGAAGCAGTCCTTCTCTTCAGTGTTCTGTATCAGGTAGTGATCTGTGTTGAACTGGATCTGGAACGTACCTGATCAACACTCACCCTGCCCACCCTACCCCTGTGTTTGGTGACAGGAGCCACCAACTGTGTTTAAAATGATAGTTTCTTTACATATTTTACTTAGACTCAAATCTGAGGGCGTAATTTCGCATGACAGTTTGCACCAAATACAGTAAAGGCAAATTTTGAGCTGGGGAGTGTATGTAAGCTTTGTGGAATAGGAATAAAGTTTGAAAATGGGGAATGTTGATAAGAAAATAGCATGAAGAGGAGTTGAAAGCACACAGTACTGAGTAATCAGAGATTATCTGTTCAGTAGTCAGAGATGCCAGCTTCTAACAAGAGAGAGAAAACAGATCTGTATTGATGCATGAATGTGGAGCTCTATGGGAAAGATTTCTACCCATGAAACATATAATGATAGTGGAAAAAATATATCTCTGTGACACTCCAGCAAAAAGGTATTTTCTCTGAGATCCTGTTAATTGCATCATATAGAAATCTTCTGACCATAAATCGTTGATCATCTAGAAAACACACAGGAAAGAAAGAACTGTGAGCATTTTTTGGTCGGAGCATGTAGACTTGAATGGATATTCCAGAGTAACCCAGCAATTCTGTTTGTAGCATATGAACTGATAATTATCAGGGGAATCTGAATTTAATTATTCATCTGTTTATTTTTTCTTAGAATTGGATAGCATGCCCTATTTGATTTTTAAATGTACAAAAACATCAGGAACTTCTACAGAGCGGTCATTCAGATAAGGTACCCTGAAAGGTGATGGTTACTTTTCAAAGATGAGACACTTTACAGTTCTATAAACATTACTTGTTGGATGTGTAAAAAGTAATTTACTAAATGCTCGATATTAAATGTGATGGTGTTTTAGAAAGCATTTCTGTAAGTATCAGCACCTCTGCAGATGAAAATATCTAAAAGACTCTTAACACTGAATTCACACTTTGTCCAATACAAGTTATGCTTCTGTTTAGAAAAGGGTGTGTTGATGTACCTGCCCAAATGTCAGTCTTTCAGTGTGAAGGGCTTGAAGCACATAACGGACACAGTATTCACTGGATATGTAGATGAGTATCCTGGCAGCTTATTTCTGCTGACTTGTATGCTGTAGGGGTGTACCAGCTCTGCTTCCAGCTACCCAGGATGTATACAAGTGGAAAAGAGGGATTGGAGGGGAGTCTGCAGACTGTACCTCAAGGCACTAGTTCATGAGCTGCTGTTCTTTACTTGCCAGAGAAGTCACAGTTATCCTCATTACTTAGTTGGGGTTAGTTTTGTTTCAAAGCCACTAGATATTCCTACCAAGACAGTACTGTTGTGGAAAAATGTTATCTTGCGCTGAGGTTGTATCATTCTCAAAAAGGAACAGAATTAAGTCTGTGAGAAAAAGCAAACTGATAAAATGATAGGAAATGCTGAAGTCAATGCTGGACAAGGACTTTATCTTTCTCTTTGTGTAGACTTAAAACACAATCCTAATTCTCTTGCTTTCTTCCACAGGGCTCTTCACTCAAATAACGCACAGAATGGACATAGGCCCCTTTTAGCTAATCAGGAAATTGTTGTCAGTACCTTCTTAGGCCTTTTGCTATATGGTAGCCAGACAGTTAAACTAAATTCCTCATCTACTTTAGTATGTCTTTATTCCCTGTACATTTTGAGAAGTCTGCAAATAGCATTTAATTTACAGCTGTCTCACACACTGTCCCTCTGTGTGATATGTCAATTTACAGATAGAAGATGGTTCTGCAGATGAAAGCAAATACATTATATGTAAGATGTGATTATCCAATTTAAGGTTTTTTTTGGTTCATATTTCACATTGCAAAGCACTTATGTATTCAACTGATTTTTGTTTTAGTTTATCTAAAAATATTTATCATGTTCCCAAATCATATGTCAGGTTTTCAAGAGCTCAGGAGACCACAAATGCACTCAATACCAAACAGAATTTTGCTGAAATTATCTAGGATCAATAGACCAGTATAAGCATTACTTTTTTTTTCTTTTGTGCCATCTCTCTAGTTCATTCATTACACATCTTTCAAGCTCTTCAGTAAATGAACAAGATTTATGCAAGCAATAATCTCTTGACACTGGTTCATTCCTGAAGCGGGTCTGTACTGTACTTCCCAACTGAATAAGCTTGATACCATCTGATCCACCCTTTTTCTCAACGCAAGATAAGCTACACAGGTGTAATTCCTGACAGATTTATCTAAGCCTGGTTGTAAAGACAATTATTAAGATTCAAAAAGATTCTCCAGTGATTTGTTTCAAGATGTCACTATCCTTCTTAAAAAGTCTGCCTAGTATCTAATCTGATACTTTTCTGCAGCACTTTTAAGACAATTATTTCTTGTAACATTCATTGTGATATTCTTTTCAGGTACCTTTCAGATGTCTTTTGCCTATTTGACAGCTGTTACGTGAATTCTCTTTTCTTAAGATCTAGTCCTTCTGTCTGTTTTTGGTGACTATTTTCTAGGTCTCTCATTATTCCTGTTACTCCTTTTTCAGTTAATTCCTGTCTTGTTTGAAACCTTGCACAAGATGTACAGTGCTGCCAGAGCAGTGTGACATTACCTTACTTGTATTTTAGGTTGCACTAGCATTTCTTTATCCTGGTATAATGTTTTTAAACATTGCTCATTTGTTCTTAATGATCACTGGACTTCTATTTTTCCTTTAGAATGGATGTCTAACCAGTTGCTCCAGCTTGTTGTTAATATCTTGATTATTTTGTCTACCTAACAGTAGAACACAGCAGTTTTCTGTATTGAATTACATTATATTTTAGCCTATTTTAATATTATGACTGTTTTTATTCTATCTCCTAAAACTCTTCCGTGTCTAATAGGATATTATTTAGTTCATTTTCCAACCCAGTAGAATCATAGAATAACCTGAGTTGGAAGGGACCCACAAGAATCCTCATGTCCACCTCCTGGCCCTGCACAGGACACCCCAAGAGTCACACCATGTGCCTGAGAGCCCTGTCCAAACACTCCTTGAACTCTGTCAGGCTGGTGCGGTGACCACTTCCCTGGGGAGCTGTTCCAGTGCCCAAGCACCCTCTGGGTGAAGAACCTTTTTCTAATATCCAGCCTAAACCTGTGTCCTAAACCTCTCCTGACACAAC
>VZRV01001950.1:0-38868 GCA_013398115.1 Falcunculus frontatus
AGTGCCCTCAGCTGCTCCTCCCATGGCTTCTCCAAACTCTTCCCCATCTCTGTGTCCCTCCTTTGGATGCTTTCCCACAGCTTTAAATCTTCCTGATATTGGGGCACCCAAAACTGCCCCCAGGACTGGAGGTGAGGCCGCCCCAGCCTAGAGCAGAGCAGGACAATGCCCTCTCTTGACCAGCAGAACCAGATGCCTTTGGAGAGCTCTATTTACCCAAAAGAAGCACAGCTTCTGCTCTGGGTTTTCTTGGAGAGAAAAGTGTGATGACTGGGAGACAAATATTTTCCAGGGTGCAGAACAGCTGCTCTACCACAAGCTCCTGCAGCTCTGAAAATGGTAAAAAAACCTCCTCTTCCATCCCTCAGGATGTTCTGTTCCCATCAAACTCTGCCAGGCACTTTTCTGGGTTAGAGAGGCTTCTGAGCTTATGGAAACCCCATCCTAGATTTGCTTTTTTAGGCATCTCCATCCCTTTGAAATTCCCCACCAGATGGAGGCTGAAGCCCTGAATCAGTTGGCCCTGGGACAGCTCATTCCCAAGGTTCATGTGGAAATTTGCAAGTCTTGTGATTTTTAATAAAAAGCCCTGGGATATCTGAGATCTCGGTCAACCCCTCCCTTGATTTTTTCAGAGGAAATTGCCAGAAAAAGCCCTCCTGCCTTTAACTCCTGCATCATTCTGATGCATGTTCAGAGTGGAACAGAATGGCTGGAAGTCCCCTTGCTCAAGGGCAAATTTATTTCCTGGCCAACATCTGGCTCCAGGCTCATCTTTCCTGCAATTTGCCAGTTACTGGCATGAAGGCAAAAGAGAATTATTGAGCTCTTTTCCCTGCTTGGATCCAATTAGACAAAGAAAAGTTGCTGGGGGTAAATGTGATGCACTCAGGAAAGATGCAAATATTCTTCTCTGCCAGCTCCTTCCTGCCACAGCTCAGAGCAGGGGGTGGCACTGAGGTGGTAGGGACACAACCTGGCCTAAGGCCACCCACTCCAGAACCTTCTTTCCCTACACAAACACTTGGAGGGACAAAAGAAGGATCAGTAGGGATCATACCCACCTGGGATTCTTCCATCAGCATCTGGGGATGGCATTGAGTCATAGAATCATGGAATATCCTGAGCTGGAAGAACTAGGATCAACAAAGTCCAGCTTTGCCCTGCCCCGGGCACCCCACCAATCCCACCCTGGGCATCCCTGGCAGCGCTGTCCAAACGCTCCTGGAGCTCTGGCAGCCTCGGGGCCGTGCCCATTCCCTGGGGAGCCTGGGCAGTGCCCAGCACCCTCTGGGGGAAGAACCTTTCCCTGCTCTCCAGCCTGAGCCTGCCCTGGCCCAGCTCCAGCCACTCCCTGGGTGCTGTCCCCATCCCAGGGAGCAGGGATTGGAGCTACCCCTTGGGAGGAGCTGCAGGCCCTGGTGAGGTCTGAGCTCAGTCTCCTCTGCTCCATCTGAACATTCCAAGTGCCCTCAGCCTCAGATTCCCCTCAAGACCCTTCACCATCTTCTCAGCCTCCTTAGGGTGCTCTCTGATAGCTTTAGATCTGTCTCATATTGTGGCACCCAAAACTTAACCAGAAGCTGCATTTTCTGAACCAGGAGCTGCTTTACGCATCAAGTTCCCCTCCTACAGAAAAAGAGGAGATGCAAAACCATTCCATGGATCTACTGAAAAGAAAAAACCTGTTATCTTAATGCTATGTCCAACACAAAAGCAGGACCATGGGACAGGGGGTCAGAAACACACAGGGATACTTCTGTCCCTCACAGACAGGCAGAGCCATTTCCCGCTCCCATCAAACCCATGGACCTGTTAAACCCATGGACAGGCAGGTCCTGGGTCACTGGGCGTGGCCAGGGAACACCTCAAAAGTTAAGGAACAACTCCTCAAAGTCCTTCTTGTGTTACCCTTTTCCTGGCCACAGATCCATCAGAATCTTTCCTCTCCAGAAAAAGCCCTGGGAAAGGAAAAAGTTGAGGATCAAGGAGCAAACCCAGCCAGTGCTCAGGACTGCAGGTACATTGCTGCACTCTGGGTGTTTTATAGCTTCTTCCCAAGCCCTGCTCCCCGTAATCAGATTATGAAACCTTCAACTCAAGTTAATGCAAACAAACAGATCGTGCAGAGAGTCATAAAAATAAAATATCATAATAAAAACCCTAAATTGAGAGCATCTTTTGTAAACAGAATGCTGTAAACACAGTAATGTGTCTCTCTGCGATGATATTTGGTGAGGTATGGAAGAGCCCCAAGAGACGGCAGGGAAACACAGCTGTTCTCTCCTTGCAGGAGGTGAAGAGGGAGAGGAGGGACGGGAATGCAGCACAGCTCCAATGCCTCCAGGGTCAGCACAGGCTCTACTGCACTCCTGGGATGGGAAGAGGGATCCTCCAGGAGGGGTCAGGTTGGAGGGAGCACAGAGGGTCACTGGTGCCACCTCCCTGCCCCAGCAGGGCCATCCCAGAGCACAGGGCACAGCAGTGTCCCCACAGCTCTGCAATATCCCCAGGGAGGAGACTCCACAGCCTCTCTGGGCTCTGCTCAGGGCTGGGCACTGCCCAGGGCACAAGTTGTGCCTCCTGTGCAGGGGAATTGCTGGGCTCAGGCCCTGCCCGTTGCTCTGTGCCATTGCTGGGCCCCCGGAGCAGAGCCCGGGCCCTGCTCGGAGCCCTCCCTGCAGCCAGGGACAGCCAGGCCTGAGGGCCCCTCTCAGCCGGGCTCCTCTCGAGCCTGAGCAGCCCCAGCTCCCTCGGCCTTTCCTGGGCACGGAGATGCTCCAGGCCCTTCCTCGGCTCCGCAGCCTCCGCTGGCCCCGCTCCTGGAGCTCCCTGGCCCTGCTGTGCTGAGGATCCAGAGCTGGGCACGGCACCCCAGAGGTGCCTCCAGGGCTGGGCAGAGGGGTGGGATCACTGCCTGACCTGCTGGGAATGCTCTTCCTGATGTCCCCAGGATCCCATTGGGACCCAGGTCACTCTCCTGGCTCCAGGACACCTCATTGTCCCCCAGAGGTCCTTCTCCACAGAGCTGCTCCAGCAGGTCTCCCCTGCCCTGTGCTGGTTGTTCCTCCCCAGGTGCAGGACCTGCATTTCTGTGTTCTCTACCAGACAGTTCTTCTCTGCCCATGAACCCATTGAGGTCCTTAGTTCCAAATGTTTTCCTTAGGTTTTGCTCTGGCTCATTCCTCTCTCCACAATCCAATGCCAAGTGCTTAAACCAATGCTGGGCCCTGATTCCAAACCCACTGGAGTCAGCACCTCTTCCTGATGCCACGGAGTTGTTCATGTTGTTTGCAGAGTTGGATGAATGCCTGAGTGACTTTTGTGTGGAACAAGGGATTTCGGTGATTACTGGATTTCCAGGCAGGGAATCTTCCGGAGATAAGGGGATGAAATGGTGCAAAACATCCTGGGAAGGCTTGTTCTGCACAGGGAATAAAAAAGCTCAGCATTTGTAAGGAATATGAACAGCATTTTTGTGGAAAGAGGTGAGGTGGAGGCAGTGGAAAGTTCCCTCTGGAAGAGGATGTAAGAGGGTGAGACCTGGAAGACAATGTCAGTCCAGGGAGTCTCCTGCATTTTCCACTGCTCATCCCCAGTTAAAAATTGCCATTTAGAGCAGAGGGAACCATCCACTTCCAGCACTCCTGAGTGGGCTTTCAAATCCAGGATTTTGACAGCTGAGCTGTCACAAACCTGGGTTTGGGTCAGTTCATTGGGAGTCTCTCCACGAGCAGAGTTCCTGCTCTAAAAATGTTCATTTTTCCTGGTCAGTTATTACTGTTCCTGCTCAAGAACTTCGCTGGAAAAACAGTTTTCCACCTGGGAAGGGCTTTGCAAGTCCTACTAAATACTAATAAGTAAAATTGGTAATAAACTTATTATCAATTACTAGTAATTAATAATATCAAAATAACGAACTTTTCTGACAAGAAGGATGAAGTTCTAAATTTTTTTCATTAATTCTCCTGAAACTCATGTATTGATTTAAAAAAATTCAGGGTTTGGGAAATTTCTGGGGAGATTTTGAGCCCTTTCTCCCAGTCATTCTTTGAGAAGGCTCCAAACTGGGAAGGCGGATGAGGAGCACTGGCTTTCCAGCTGGGTTCCCACAGGCACAGAAGCAAAGGGGCAGCAGCTGCAGCCAGGGATGACATTCCAGGGGGAAACAATGGAATTTATCCACTTATCCAGCTCCCTTTGTGGTCCATGTGTTAGCGTTGAAACACATAATCACGGCATGATTATATGCAGGTGCTTTTATTGAAGAGCTCTGGGAATCAGGGGTACAGACCCAAATCTGACTCCGACTTGGGTTTGGGATTGATACATTTTATACCCTTTCCTTATGTAACTGCTATACAATCATATGTTGATTATTAACTTTCTATTGTTCTATTGATTCCTATCCGAGCATGAATTTTAGGTCCCCTTCCCACTATTGATTCTACCCAGGCATGAATTTCAAGTCCCCTTCCCACTATTGATTCTACCCAAGTATGAATTTTAAGTCCCCTTCCCACAGTATTTCCATTGTTGTTGTCCCTTTCTCGTGATTCTTTGTTACAACTGAATAATTATTTTTGATTACTAAGTAATCATCGCATTTGTTATCTACCGTACAGGTGGGAACACAGGTGCAGGTTCACATGATTTAGCAAAGACAATGCCCACTCCCCTTCCCAAGGCCTATTTTAGCTACCACGATTTTAGAAGCATTTTAACCCTATGCTATCACATGGAGACTCAAGGCAGCTTGGATAGAGATGGAGATGTTCAAAGAGGTGTCCAAGGCCAGGTTGGATGGGGCTTAGAGCAGCCTGGGATAGTAGAAGGTGTCCCTGCCCATGGCAGGGGTAGAACAGGATGAGCTTTAAGGTCCCTTCCCACCCAAACCATTCCATGATTCCAGGATTGAAACATCCCAATTTTTCCCATCTTCAAGGGCAGCTCAGGAGAAAGGAGCAAATGATGCCCATGGAAACTTCCCAGCTGTGGGCTGTGAGAAGGCACCAGCACAGGCTCTGCTGCCTCTCCATGGACCAGCATGGGAGGGATGATCTGGAAAGGGATGATTTGGATAGGGAGGATTTGGGAAAGGAAGGTTTTTGAGAAGAAGTTTTGGGTGGGGACTAGTTGTGAAGGGAATGTTTGGGAAGGGTGAGTTTCAGTAGGGGTTATATGGGGAGGAGCTGATTTGGGTGGGTGTGGTTTGGGTGGGGAGGATTTGGGAAAGGAAGGTTTGGGTGGGGAGGATTTGGGAATGGAAGGTGTACTAGTTTGAAAGCAAACCAGTGGGCAATTCCAAGTCAGAGCTACAATGTAATAGGAAAATTAAAATAAAGGCGATAAACAGTGGCGTAAAGTGCCAGAGCCAAAGTACAACCTGGCACCCTCCCGGTCAGGGTGGTGGTAGCAGTCCGATTAAATGCTGGATGTGGTTCTGTTGAAGCAGTGATCCTGTAAAAGGGTCTGGTCTTCCCCTGAAGGTCCAGTGGTGCTTATGGAGCTCTTGTCCTCTGGGAATCCAGTGGATAGTGCCCATGGTGTTCCAAACCTCAGATCATATCCAGGTAGGAATGCTTGGCTCATCCCCCTGGGTGGAGCATCTCGCAATGGGATGATGTAATTCCATAAGTCATGCAGTGAGGCCTTGCTGGCCCATGAGCAGAGATAGCCCCCAGAGCGGGGCTATCAGGGATGAGATATTAGTTATCAGGGATGGGGCATGGAGGAGATAAGGAACACTGCCCCACCTGCTAACAGCTGATGGGGATGGTGAGAGAATCCAAACCTTTGTTACACCTTACATCATACCCTAAGACTGAAGGTTTGGGAAGGGAAGATAGATTTGGGAAAGGAAGATAGATTTGGGTGGGGAAGCTCTGGGAGGGGGAGCTCTGGGAAGAAACGCCCTGGGAAGGGACAATCTGAGAAAGGGATGGTTTGAGTAAGGAAGTTTTGGGAAGGGAATATTTGGTTAGAGATGATTTGGGAAGGGCTGATTTGGGTGTGAGTGGTCTGGGAAGGGGAGGGTTTGGGTAGGGAGGGTTTGGGAATGGAATGTTTGCGTAGGGAGGGTTTGGGAAGAGATGATTTGGGTGGGGATGATCTGCGAAGGGATGGTTTGGGTAGGGAGGATTTGGGAAAGGGAGGTTTGGGAGGGAATGATTTGGGTGGGGATGGTTTGGGAAGAGGTGCTCTGAATAGGGATGATTTGGGCAGGGAGGATCTGGGAAGACATTTTGGGAAGGGATGATTTGGGAAAGGAAGTTTTGGGAAGGGAGGATTTGGGAGGGGATGATGTGGGAAAGGAATGTTTGGGTAGAGATGGTTTGTTAAGGGATGATCCGGGAAAGGGAATGATCTAGGAAAGGAAGTTTTGGGAAGGAAATGTTTGGGTAAGGAAGATCTGAATAGAGATGATCTGGGAAGGGATGTCTTGGGAAAGGAGGATTTAGGTAAGGAAGGTTTTGGAGGGGAAGTTTTGGGAAGGGAATGATCTGGGAAGGGCTGATTTGGGTGGGTGTGGTTTGGGAAGGGAAGGGAAGTTTTGGGACTGAAATGTTTGGATAGGGAGGGTTTGGGAAGGGATGATTTGGATGGGGTAAGTTGGGTGGGGCTGATTTGGGTTGGTGTGGTTTGGGTGGGGAGGATCTGGGAAGACATATTTGGGGTGGGAATGGTCTGGGGTGGGAATGTTTGTTTGGGTAGGGATGATCTGGGAAAGGGATGTTTAGGTAGGGAGGGTTTGGGAAGGGAGGACTTGGGTGGGAATGATTTGGGAAGGGAGGACTTGGGTGGGAATGATTTGGGAAGGGAGGACTTGGGTGGGAATGATTTGGGAAGGGAATGTTTGGGTAGGGAGGGTTTGTGAGGGAATGATTTGGGTAGGGAATGATCTGGGAAAGGGATGGTTTGAGTAAGGAGGGTTTGGGAAGGGAATGATCTGGAAAGGGAAATTTTGGGTAGGGATGGTTTGGGAAGGGAAGTTTTGGGAATGAAATGTTTGGATAGGGAGGGTTTGGGAAGGGATGATTTGAGTGGGAATGGTTTGGGAAAGGAATGATCTGGGAAAGGAAGTTTTGGGAAGGGAATATTTGGGCGGGAATGATTTTGGAATGGAATGTTTGCATAGGGAGGATTTGGGAAGAGATGATATGTGTGGGAATGATCTGGGAAGGGATGGTTTGTGTAGGGATGATTTGGGAAAGGAAGGTTTGGGAAGGGCTGCTTTGGTGGGGATTTTATGGGGAGGGGCTGATTTGGGAGGGGGTGGTTTGGGTGGCGACGGTTTGTTAAGGGATGATTTGAGAAGGGAATATTTGGGTGGGGAGGATTTGGGAGGGAATGATGAGGGAAAGGGATGTGTTTCAGTGTGGATGATTTGGGAAGGGAGGGTTTGGGTGGGGATGACTTGGGAAGATGTATTTTGGGAAGGGATGATTTGGGAAAGGAAGTTTTGGGAAGGGAATATTTAGGACGGAGGGTTTGGGAAGGGATGAATTGGGTGGGAATGATTTGGGAATGGAAGGTTTGCCTAGGGATGGTTTGGGTGGGAATGATCTGGGAGGGGATGGTTTGGGTAGGGATGATTTGGAAAAGGAAGGTTTGGGAAGGGCTGGATTTAGTGGGGATTATATGGGGAGGGGCTGATTTGGGTGGGTGTGGTTTGGGAGGAGATGATTTGGGAGGAGATGATTAACTCTCTGTACTGTCAGGGGTGGCCTTCACACCTGGGTTTTTGGTAGCCATTAATTCAATATGACCTGGAATTGTTAAAATTCTTTCCATGGATATGAATGAAAAGGAGCCATGGAACAATGGCAGATTTATTCCAGGGAAACATTTCAACAACCACTCTGTTGCTGTAGCGGTCCCAACAAGTCCCAACAAGAATTGGAATTTTTCCCCAAAATACACGAGTTTTTCCTAATAAATCCAAATTCTGCCTCTCTACTCCATGAGAAATGTAAAAAAAGCTCCAGAGAAAGGAGTTCTCTGAAATCCCCCTTTGTGGAGAGGGTTTGGATGGCATTCCAAAGCTTTTCATGTTTTTAAAGGAAGATCAAATTCTTGTTCAAGCCATTTTTCCAACAGTTAAAATAATTTGCTCCAGAAGTCCCCCCTTTTCCAAAGTTTCTCTTGGCTCTGCAGTTCTGTGGGGACACAACTCAATCCTGTTTTCAGTTCTCTGCCTGTGACAATGGAGCTCAGCATTGTCCCTTCCATCAAGAACTTCTTTCATGCTGGAATTGCAATTCCGATGTTTCTTTTTGCTCCTAATTTTGTAATGGACTCTTCCACTGAGCCCAGATCCAAACAAATCTAGTCTAATTTAAATTCCAGCAAATCAAAATGAGACTTTAAAGCCTTTTTCTTTTTGCCTTTTTTTTTTTTTTCTGGAGAAATGCAGCATAAAGAGAAATCTTGGAGCACCAAGGGGTCCCCAGGGAAGAGGATAATTTTGGCAGTGGATTGGGCCATGTTGGGAGGACGAGACCTTGGGGATGTGACAATCCACGGCTTAAATCTGTGCTGACAGACTCTGTGTAATGTTTGAAGCAAATATTCTGATTTAACAATTATTGTTTCTTTTAACAAAAATGCCTCTAAATGAGGGAGACCAGGAATTTCTCTCTCCACCTCCCATTCCAGCAGTCCTGGGGAGAAATCCAAAATACCTCTGGTTTACCTTGCATTGCTGTCACTGAAAATACATAAAACCCATGGCTGATGGTTGGACTTGATGTCCTTAAAGGTCTTTTCCAACCTCAAAGATTCCATTATTCCAAACCCAGCAGTGCTGAATTAACATCCCCAGATTGGGAATTTTAGTTTGGATTTTAGGAAAACCTTTACCTTGGAGGGTGTCCCAGTGGGTGGGAGCACCTCAGCTTTTGACCTGCTGTTTGGAAACAAAGGGTAGGGATGATCTGGGATTTGGGAAAGGAGGATCTTTAGAGAGGAGCTGGAATGGAGGCACGAATGGTCCTTCTGAAGCAGCTTCTCCATGCTTCCACATCTGTCCCATCAGGGACAATCTGTGAGTCTGGGAGAGATCAGATAAAATCAGGGAGAAGATGTTCTGTGTAGGAATTACCAGGAGGCCCAGGAAGATCCTTGGGCCCTGGGTGTGGAAAACCAGGAGGCCAATCCAAGGGGAATTTTGGCTCTTGGCTAGGGAAAGGCCTTTGCTAAGGAAATACCAGTGCTGTGTTTTCAGGGGAAAAAACATCCTGGAATTCAGATGCTTGTTCTGGGCAGCAAATACAGCTCCAGGGTGCAACCTGCTCCAACTCTGTGAGAGTGAATTCTTTGGAAATTCCCCCCATAAATCGCACGTTTGGGCTGTGGAGGTGAAGCCAGAGGGTTCCTGGCACTGAGAGGTGGAGCCCAGAAGAATTCCAGAGGCTGTGGAGGTGAAGCCAGAGGGTTCCTGGAACTGAGAGGTAGAGCCCAGGAGAATTCCAGAGGCTGTGGAGGTAAAGCCAGAGGGTTCCAGGCACTGGGAAGAGGAGCTCAGGAGAATTCCAGAGGCTGTGGAGGTAAAGCCAGAGGGTTCCAGGCACTGGGAAGAGGAGCTCAGGAGAATTCCAGAGGCTGTGGATGTGATGTCAAAGGGTTCCTGGAACTGGGAAGAAGAGCTTGGGAGAATTCCAGAGGCTATGGAGCTGATGAGGGCAGAAGTTGCTCTGGCTCTCAGCCCTCCCCTGTGACAGACACAATTCCCCCTGGAATGGCAGATGCAAGCACAGACATCCAATTAGAAGCTATTTTCCCCTCTTTTTGCTTTACTGGGATAACTCCCTGGCACCAGGGAATTATCTCTGGGCAAGAGAGGAAAGCTGCTGTGAATTCTTGGAGACTCCCAGATATTTCTCTATAGTTTTGTCTGCTGAGCACACCTGAGGCGGTTGTTGAGCCCCTGAGACTGTGCCCTGCTCCTGCTCTCACCCTGGGCAGGTGCTGCCCCTGACATGTCACATTGCTGGGAAATGATGCCATGAAAAATGACCTCCAGCTGCTCCTGGTGGCATTGTGGCACTGATGCCACACCTGGCAGGTGACAAAGGTGGAAGGAACACCCAGCACTTCCTCATGTGTGTCCTTTAGGGGGTGACACAAACACTGGTGTGGAGAGACTCAAGGAATTTCTTGAGAAAATTCGCATTAAAAGAAAAGGTTCTCCTTTCTGAAACGTGAAATCCTGGGAATTCTCACCAAAAATTGGGCACACAGCTCTTCCCAGCAGCCTCATGGGTGTGTTCTGTGCACCCACCCCTGCTCCTCTCCTCACTCGCTCCCAGCTTTAGGGGCTTTGGGAGTGTTTCTGTCACCATCCTGCTCCAGAATTGTCCCCTTGCAGTGGTGCTGAGCACAGAGAGTGGCACCACTGCGCTCCCGGAGCTGTGGGCATGCACTCCCCATCCCTGGAAGTGTCCAAGGCCAGGCTGGACGGGGCTTGGAGCCTGGGATAGTGGAAGTTGTCCCTTCCAGTGGAATAAGATGGGATTTATGGTCCCTCCCAGCCCAAACCAGCCTGGAATTTTATGATTCCATGATTTAGCGCCTCCCAGATCAGCAGAATTTCCCCATCTCTGTAAGAGCAGAGCTGAAATCTTCAGCTAAAGGGCAGCTCCAGTCCTACACCAGGGAATCATTTCCATCATCCTCCTAAGGAAAAATGGCTCGGGATTGCTCCTTTCCTTCCCTCCTCTATTCCCCTAAGGAGTTCTGTTCTGTGAGGAACTTTGAAATGATTGGCTCCTGCCAAGGCCTTCAGCAGAAAAACGGGACTTTTCTAATCAAGACCCAGCAATTATGCAAATTGCAGGGACAAAATGCTGATAAGAACAACAAAAATAATTTTGCCACTAATTATTGCATTGAGCTTTGCTGTTTCTTATTAAAATCTTCCTCTTTTCCAAAGAAATTGCTGTTTGGACACATGAAAAAAATTAAAATATTGCCTGTAAACTGTACCTGAAAAATATTTCATGACCCCTGGGTATCTCTTTAGGGTCTGTAACACCCAGAGAAGGAGTTGTAGGAGTTTGTAGCAGCAAAATCATTGCAAGACATGAAGAGGGAGCAGAAATAATTGAGGTCGGGAGGGGCTGAGTGCAGAAATGATTAAAAGAGATACTTAAGATAACGACTCGAGATGGAATATAATCACTTTCTTGGAAGGCATGGGGAACAAAAAGATGGGATTTGTTTAGCTTTGCACATTGGGGCATAATTAGAAGTAATAGGATTAAATTTCTGCATGGAAAATAATCTGATTATCAGGAATCATTTGGAAATTAACTGGGGTCCGTCAAGGGTTAACTGGGACTTCCAAAATGCAGCCTCCTCCTCCCTCCAGGCACATTCCTGGCTAGGGCACTTCAGCAGGTCCTTCTGTGGGGCATCCCCCTGGGAAGAGCTGTTCCAGGCTCTCTCTTTGCCAGTGTAATTTAAATTAATCTCTTATTTAGGAATTTCATTTTTCCAGAATTTTGATTATTTGATTTTCTCAGGGAGCATGAGGTTTTGATGGGATTCTTGCTCCACAATCCTTCGGGACCCAACCCTTCCTCAGAAAGGGATGTCCCAGGAGTGAGGTCCAGGAAATGGGGAGAGGCACAAAGCTCACTCAGGGGAACCAGGGGCAGGGTGAGGGTGAAGATGCAAAATTTTGGGCAGTGGGGAAGAATTCCCAGTGAGATAAATCCAGTGAGATAAACACATTTCCATGAACAGATGGATCTGAGCTGTTTCTCCCTCTGGAAGACCTTGTGGAAGAGGGTGAGAAAGATGGGATTTGTTCAGCCTTGCACATTATTAGAAGTAATAGGATTATATTTATGTGTGGAAAAATAATCTGATTATCAGGAATCATTTGGAAATTAACTGGGATCTGCAAAGGGTTAATCGGGGCTTCCAGCCTCCCTCCTCCTCCCTCCAGGCACATTCCTGGCTAGGGCACTTCAGCAGGTCCTTCTGTGGGGCATCCCCCTGGGAAGAGCTGTTCCAGGCTCCCTCTTTGCCAGTGTGATTTCAGTCTCTTTTTTTAGGAATTTCATTTTTCCAGCATGTTTTGATGGGATTCTTGCTCCACAATCCTTCGGGACCCAACCCTTCCTCAGAAAGGGATGTCCCAGGAGTGAGGTCCAGGAAATGGGGAGAGGCACAAAGCTCACTCAGGGGAACCAGGGGCAGGGTGAGGGGGAAGATGCAGAATTTTGGGAGAGGGGGGAGAATTCCCAGTGAGATAAATCCCTGACTCATGGACATGTTTCCATGAGCAGGTGGATCTGAGCTGTTTCTCCTCCTGGAAGACCTTGTGGAAGAGGGAAAGACACTTGCAGCAAAAGGTAATGGTCTCATTAAAGTGCTGAGTGATTTTTATTCACCTCAGAATGATGTTCTTCCTGAAAGACACGATTATTTCCAAGACCTCAGGCAACTCCAGATGAAGAGATGTCTGAATCCATAATAAGCTGGAAAGACTTTGCTTCCAAGCACTCGTCCAGCCTGACAGTGGAGCAAGAGCTCAGGGTTTGGGGTGCTTTAGTTGTGGAAAATGCACCAAATGCAGCCAAAAAGAGGGAAAAGTGGATTTTGGATATCAGGTTTTTAGGGTGGATCCATGGTCAGGCATTGGCACAGCTGCCCAGGGCACTGGTAGAGTCACCAAAGCTGTGTGGATGTGGCACCTGGGGACGTGGGGCAGTGGTGGCCCACACACTTTTAGGTTTGGTGATTTTGGAGGGCTTTTCCAACCTGAGTGGTTTTGGGATCCTGGGAGCAGCCAGAGACTTCCTGCAGCTCCCATACTCCCAACTGGGAAGGTCACTGGGCTGCACCAGGCTCTTCCCACTGTTCTGGGGCAGGCAGGGGGAGGAGGAAGAGGAGGAGGAGGAGAAGGAAAAGGAGGAGGAGAAAGAGGGGGAGAAAGAAAAGGAGAAGGAGGAAGAGGAAGAGGAGGAGGAGGAGAAGGAAAAAGAAGAGGAGGAAGAAGGGTGGTTTGATCCCAAGATCTCTCCCTGTTACCGCACTGGAATGTCCCCAGCTCACACCTCTGACCCTGTGATCAGGGGTGCCCGGGGTGGGGACAGACATGAGGAATTCTGCTCCTGAGGAGCTGAATCCAACCCTCCCGAGGCTCCATGACTGTGGGCACAGCACCATTCCTGTGGATCCCTGGGACATTCCTTACTGTGGGACCTCCCTGCCACCGGGATCACCAAACCTCTCCTTGCCTTTGGAGCCTCCCATCCTTTTGAGCAGATCCGAGTGTTGTTCCCAGCCTGCCTGGAGCTGTAAAACTGCAGCTTTATTGCAGCAGCTGCTCCTTTACAGCCCCTGCTAAATCCTGGGCTGCTCCCAAACCACTCTCCGGGCAAAGTCTTTCCTTAGGAGACGGGAAAAACCAGCCAAGGTCATCTGTCTGCTGCAATCACATCAGCTCCTGTCCTGCTCCTAATGAGCCTGGCTGAGCTCTGGAATCACTCTGGGCAAAGCATTTTCCCTAGGCTTTGGATCGCTGCCTTTCCTCCAACCTCCCCTGGCTTTTTCCAGCCTTTTGGAAGGTCAGGGCTGGATCCGAGAGCCCCCGGCTCTGACTGGGGAAGGGGAGATGCACAAGAGCTGTTGGGACACTTGTGTGGTGACAAGAACGGAATAAACTTATAATAATGGCTCTACTGAGCTGCATAATTGGAATTTTGGGGCATTTTCAGCTCCTGGATTTCAACAGGAAATGTGAAGCTAAACAAGAATGTCCACCAAGGAATATTTTGCTATTTAGGAATAAGCAGGTCCAAGTGCTTGGTGCTCAGAGCCAGATGTAACTCCAGCCCTACTGTAAGGGACAAACAGCAATAATAAAAGGTCTGGAAAGGAAAATAAATTAATTTCTCCATGCCAAGAGGATTTCTTCCCTACAGGCTGAGAAGCCCCAGAGCTGCTCCTCCCACAGAAACCACATTGGAATTTTAGCATCATAAACGGTGCTTTAATAAAACAAAATTATTGTTGTTATCTCTCAATCTCAGGTGTTTCTTCACGGTGAGGGGGTCCCATATTTTATGGAATCAATATCCCAGAGTATGGATTTTGCTTGCTTGGAGCAATACAAGAAAACAAACAGTGGGATTTTCCTTCTCCTGTGGGGATTCATTTTTAACTCCTCGCACCATGTTGGGAACGTTCTGCTGAATGTTATCACTAATATTTTTTGATCTGTTGTTTCACCTTTTATTTTATTTCAGAACAATCTGTTTTTGATATTTTGGAGGTTCTCTTGGGATATTCCTGAGAAGAATCACATCCCTGTCCAACTCTTCTCTTCTGATACAAGAAAAATCAAACCCAACTTCCTTGGGTGAAGAACCATCAATGAGAATTTGGGGCTCATAGTTAGTCATTGTTCCACTAAGGAGAAAACCTTTATTATGACCCAAAATTCATATTTTTAAATAGTAGGATGGAAAATTGCACTTCAATCTTTCTTTAAATGCTGGGTGAGGTTTAGGGACAACTTTACACCCCCTTCTGATATAATTGGCCTGTTTTGTTACCTGTGTCATGTCCCCAAAGTGACACCAACTTCCAGAGAGAAATCACATCCCTGTCCAACTCTTCTCTTCTGAGACAAGAAAAAAACAATCCCAAATTTCTGAGTGAAGAACCACCATGAGAATTTGGGGCTCATATTTAGTCATTGTCCCACTAAAGAGAAAGGCTTCATTTGACCCAAAACCTTTATTATGCCCCAAAAATCATATTTTTACATAGTAGGATGAAAAATTGCATTTCAGTCCTGGTTTTTTTTAATGGTGGGTGAGATTTAGGGACAATTTTACTCCTCCGTCTAATATAATTGGCCTGTTTTGTCACCTGTGTCATGTCCCCAGTGACACAAAATTTCAGGGAGAGATCAGAAATGGAATTTTATTTTTACATTCTGAGTGCCACCAGTGAGCAGAGAAACCCACACACGGAAGTTCTGGGGCCACTTCTCCCAGCAATTCCACCCCAAAATCATGGCCAGCTCCTGGAGAACATCTGAATTCCGCACAATTTCCACCACCTTGAACAAATCCCTGTTGTCCTAGGTTACAATGTAAGATGTAACCAAAAGCATGTATTCTATCACCATCTTCATAAGCTGTTACAACAGGTGGGGCAGTGTTCATTATCTGCTACCATGACTCACCCTTGATAACTCCCTCCGGGAGCTATCTCCTGTTCATGGGCCCATCAATGCCTTGCCTCGTGACTCACCATCCCATTGTGAGATGCTCCGCCCAGGGGGAGGAGCTGAGCATTCCATATCTGTATATAATCAGAGCACAGCAGCTCTGTCTACTGGATTTCCAGAGGACAAGAGGACCTTTAGCTGGAGACCAGACCTTCCACAGGATCGCCACTTCGACTGAACTGCTTCATTTGGACTGCTACCACCACCCTAACTGGGTGTCAGGTTGTATCTGACTTTGTCAGTGCTTTTCCTTGTATTATTTCACTTATTTTTATTTTTTCCTATTAAATTTTAATCCTGACTTGTGATCTCCCACTGGTTTGTTTTCAAACCAACACACCTGTGAACCAATGCTGCTGGCTGAATTTCACTCCGGAGCGTGGCTCTTCCATCCTGAACATTTGATCGTCCATAAAACCCAAATAAACAACAACAACAAAAACTAAGGATGGGGAAGAATCAACACAAGAGTGCCATCTGGTGACATCTGCCACAGCCTGGGATTAGCTACAGCTTGTCCTGCAGTGCAGTGGGAAAAAATACGGAGAAGAGCCATCACTCTACAGGAGTTTTCCCAGACAGATCCATTTTCCCTATAAAAAGGGGCAGTGAAACAGGAGATTCCAGCTTGGTGGCTGAGGGCTGAAAATCCAGCCCCAAATGTGCAAACCCAGGTGCAAAGTGGATGTTTAATATTCATGGCATGCAAATGGCTAATTAGGAATGTTGGACATGGGATTGGGATAATTAGGGACGTTTGACATGGGATTGGGAGAACTGTGCCCACAGACCTGCCCTGCTGGGCTGGAGGGGGCTAAAAAGCTGGGACTGGGTCCCCCCAGATGTATTTAAATGTTAACATCTCATGTTTATGCAAATTCCTGCCATGCTTGAAACACAACGGTGACAATTTGAACCCAGCCTGATGTCAGGTCTGACGTGGAATGGCTCTTCCTCTGCAAAAGGGGTTAATTTCTATCCATTTAATCCAGCTTTCTACTGGGAATCTGCTCTCCCTAAGAAAACAGAAGTCTAGGATGCGTTCCAGGGAGAAGTTACTTGGAGTTATCTATTTTTTATGGATATTTCCGCATTGTCTCCACCTGAAGGAACACACAAGACCTTTCTAATTTTAAAGGCTTTGAGTGGGGCTTTGGATCTGCTTTGGGTTTGAGAGCCTCAGGAGCCATTCCGCCTGCTAAAAATAAGGACTGGTCTCAAATTTAGGGATAAATAATAACCCTTTTCAAGAAATCTGGGAAAACCACACCGATGAACAACTTTTGGGAGGATTGGTCTCATATTCTTGCTCTTTCAGGAAGATCCACAGGAGCTCACAGGGCTATGCTCCCTGTGAAGGTTTGGATGTTTTGCACTTCCCAAACCAATCTCCAGCGTGGTTGGGAGTGGGAATCATCCAGGAATCATTCCCACAATGGTTTTTAAGGTTCAGGAGGGCTGGGGATTTGTTGGAAAAGGCAAAGGTCTCCCACAGCAGCTCTGAGGTTGGGTTTGGGCTGGGACATCTGCCCAGGGCAGGGCAGAGGCTCTGCTGGGAACCCAGCTCAGGTCGTTGCCTCTTTGTTTAAATAATGTGGGATTTGGGACAGGTCCAAATCCAAGATATCCCAGCTCCTAAAGGACGTGGCATTAAAAGTGCCACAGGAACAGCTTGCAGTCACTGGGTTGGCCATAAATAAAAGGAGAACCTGAATCAAACTGGAAATGGTCCTGGGCCAGGCCAAGGAGCAAACTCCTGGGTCCCTGAAGTGTCCTCCAGGTGTGGCTGTGCCAGAGTGGAGCTCCCATTCCCAAATCAGGGATTAGGTGCCAGCAGAAGAAAAAACTCACCTGAAATGAGCCGCTCCAGGAATGCGCTTCACTCATTCCATGGACCAGGAGATGGTTTAACAACCTCTCCCTTCTCCTGCACTCTCCTGACTCAGGGAACAGGCTGGGCCTCCTGCTCCCCGCACTGCCAAATTCAAAGGGATGATGGACAAGCCCCTTTTATCTGGGTCCTGCCAGGTTTGGAATCAACTCAGCAACTCTGGGAGTTGAAGTCAACTCAGCCAGTCACTTCCCAACCCCGTGAGTTGCTAAAAGTCCTCTCAGGTGCCTGCTCCTCCCTGAGCTGAAAGTTCCAGCAGGCTCCTGTCACCATCTCTCCTCTGCCAGGCACTCATGGATCTGGGATAGCTTCTGGTTTGCTCTTCCCAGAACAACAAGGAATTCCATCAGACACCACTTTCCCGCTAAAAGGAACATCATGTTCCAACCAGGGATGGAGGCACTGGGATAGTCCCACTCCCAGGAATTTGTGTGGCCTCATCCCAAACCAACCTCAGTTATCCCCTCCCAGTGTCACCTCCCATTCTCCACAGGATCCTGACAGAGATCTTGGCTCTTATCCCTGGCCATTTTCCTCAGGACTAACTCAGCCTTTCCACCCCAAAGTTTTGTTAATGATGATCCCATGATCTCCCAGCTCAAATGGAATCCTGTCATTATGGAAAATTTAGGACACGGGGATCAGCAAACTATGGCCTCAATTTAAGTCCATCATTTTCTCTTCCTGGAAATACTCAGCTGGAATTAATATCATTACCCAGACCTGGGAGAGTGGCTGAGGGCTGGAGTGGAAGAAACACAGCTAAAAATCTTCCCTGTCTGACAGGAACTGGGAAAAATAGAAGCAGAATTCCCAGAGGTCCAGTGAGGACCCTGAAGAGCTGAAAGTTGACCTTTTTTCCTTTCTGTTAAAGAAGGAATTTCATGGTTGGCCTGAGAAATGGTACCAACAAAAGAAGAAATGGTCAATTTTTCAGGAGATAAAAACCCAGTTAGTGTCACCCCAGCCCTCCCAAAAATAGTTCCCCATTAACTTGAATGTAAATATTTTTTCAAGTTCACTGAGGGATGCTTGGGCAGCAGAGGGTAAAGACACATCATCATTTTTCCTGCTTTTTATTTAGGGTTTTTATATAAAAATGGGGAGTGAGTGCACAAATTGGTCACAAAATTGGGGTGCAAAGAGGAAGGAAAAATCCCTCTGGTAGGATTCTGATGAAGTTGTGCAGAAGGCACCACCTGGATTGCAGGTGACAGCAGAGCCACTGCTGAGCCCAGGAGTGCCATGGACAGTGAGGACTGGAGAGGGGAGAGAAGAAACAGGGATTCAATGTTGAATTTCTAACAGAATCATTGTGCAAGGCTGGATGTGCAGAGGGAATATCCTGAGCTGGAATGGACCCACAGGGATCACCCAGCCCAGGTCCTGGCCCTGCACAGACACCCCAACAATCCCACCCTGGGCATCCCTGGCAGCGCTGTCCAAACGCTCCTGGAGCTCTGGCAGCCTCGGGGCCGTGCCCGTTCCCTGGGGAGCCTGGGCAGTGCCCAGCACCCTCTAGGGGAAGAGCCTTTCCCTGCTCTCCAGCCTGAGCCTGCTCTGGCCCAGCTCCAGCCATTCCCTGGGTGCTGTCCCTGTCCCAGGGAGCCGGGATTGGAGCTGCCCCTCAGGAGGAGCTGCAGCCCCTGCTGAGCTCTGCCCTCAGTCTCCTCTGCTCCAGCTGGACATTCCAAGTGCCCTCACTCTCTAGATCCTTCCCCACCTTTGTGTCCCTATAAGGGTGCTCCCTAATACCTTTATATCTGTCTTCTGTCTCAAACTGCCCCCAAGGACTCGAGGTGAGGGTGGAGTGAGCACTCAAACATGGGTGGGGAATGAGAAGAGCACAGGAGGTTGTGGCAGGAGAAGTTTTGGAAGTGCTGAGATGAAAGGGGAGCTGACCCCTGCACAGCGTGCAGGGAAAAATGTCACAGCCTATTTGTGTCTGCAGAGCAGGGAGGGGACAGGAGGAGACAGGAGAGAAGAGTAGGGAGAGGGGACAGAGGAGACAGGAGAGAAGAGTAGGGAGAGGGGACAGAGGAGAGGGGGGAGGGGAGGGGGGAGAGAAGATCCTTGGCATTTGTATTACAGGAAAGGGTAAATAGGAACAAGCTGGAAATGCAGCGTATCCGCAGCGCCCCTGATTTCCAATCACCAGCAGAGCTCTGAAATTCCAGCTCCTACACTCTCCTTGTGAAGGTTTCGGTCTCCTCTGAAGACTGGGACAGAGAGGTCAAGGGTGGAGGAGGCATTTTGTGAGAAATGTTCTCTCAGTAATAACTGCTTTAACCTGGGCTTTGGAGATTGTTTGTGTGAGCTCACTGTGGTGGGCACTGGGTGACCTCAGCCTGGGAGCTTTTGGGAGAGCAGCTCCCAAAGATAAAGCCCATCACTTTTGGCACTGGAATGTGCAGGACCCTTGGGATTTGATCTTGGACAGATTTCCTGTATTTTTACATTTACTGCATTAACCAACTCAGTGCCACTCGATATTTCTTGCTCTACAGCAAGTTTGCTCCAAGGCAGAGGGCAGGATTTAGTTTGAAAGACAGGAGGAAAGTCTGGGAAAAATAATTTTGTGGCATAATCTTCCCTTGGAATAGGCTGTAACTGCTTCCAGCTATACACATCCACCTCATCCCATCATTTTTCATCATGGATTGTGAGAGTGAGAGGGAGATGTGCAGTTGGAGGGCTGGGAACTTCCTTTTTTATTGTAATAAGTTCCTCTGAAGTGTCTTGAGAACTTGTCCATAAATGTGATGGATTTCCTGGGAGAGTGTCTGATGCACTGAAAATCATCCCCAGCTTGGGGAGGTCTTGCTAATTCTTCTCGGAGCAGATGTGGTGGAGTCTGCAGGCCTGGCTGTACATCACTGCTCTGGGGACTTCTGGCAGAGCTGGGAGTTTGATGAAGCATGTAAATGGACTTTTTGCAGGATCCCATTTTCATCCATCACTTTGGAATAGGGACCTGCTAGAAAAGCACTCCCTGGGAGGGGGGGTTGCTGTTGGATCTGTCCTGGAATGGGATAAGCCAGGTCTTTGGGCCAGGGGCTGTCTGGGCTCATTCCAGGCTGGGAGCACAGTGAGAGGTCCTGGTGGACCCAGAAGAGCACCCAGGCTCTGGAAAGTCAGAATTCAAATTCTCAGTGCCAGTATTGGTCTTACAGCTGTCACTGCCCACATAAAAGGAGATGGTCCAAATTTAGAGGAAAAAACAGACAAGAAATAACCCCAGGTTTGGTCAGGAATTTCACAAGACAGGACCTCCTGAGGGGACTCAGGGTAGGTGACCGAGAGTCTCAATGGCTCCTGTGGGGAATGGTTTTGTCCCCATTTGGGCACTAAAGTCACACCTCCGTCCACACAAAACTCAGATTCCTGCACACAAAAACAAAGGGGATTTATCCCAGCCTCAGAAGGTCCTGCCTGGAGGAGCCTGCTTCTTCCATGGATTTTAAACTGAGCCTCAGGGAACTGCTTCAAACTCTCTGCCCTGCTCTTAATCCCATGATGGCGTGGGCAGGATCCACCCAGCATCTCCAGGAATTTCACAGCACGGCAAAGGTTCCTTTGGCTTCTGCCTGGAACATCAGGGACAATCCCCGAGCATCTCCCAGTCCCCTCTCCTCTGCTCCCTGTCCAGCTGAGGGGGTCAGGAGCCTGGAGACCCCTCCTTCTGTGGGGATCCCAAAGGGATCATGGACAGATCCCAGCTCCCAGTCCATCCCTGGAAGAGGAGCCTCACGCTGGCACCTAGGGATGAGAAATCGTCACCCTGAACCTGCTCTGCCACAATTCTGATTTACAAACCCCTGCAGTCACCTCCTGATCCCAGAATCACTTCTGGCCTTTCATTCCTTAATTTCCTCTGGGGAGGGACCAAAAATCCGAGCAGGAGAGCAAAGCAGGGAGGAATTGAACTCCCAACTCTTTTGCTGTGGGGGTCACAGCCTGTTGTGGGCAAAAGGGAGCAGGCAGCACATCTGGAGCTAAAATACCCTGGGACTGTAATGAATGTTTTGACAGCCTGACAGTGCAAATGATCTGATAATTACAGAGCAGCCTCATTAATAGAATGATCCAAATCATTGTATACAAACATCCCTCTGTGCTGGAGCTTCCAGCCCCAAATGCTGTGACAGCAACAGTGTCTGGGATCCTTCCTTAGAATGACTCTGATATCCAACATTGGTTATTTTAATTCACCTCTTCTGTTTCCTCATCATCCCATCCCAGCTAAAATTCCCATCCTGCTGCACAGCCCCACTCAGCATGAAGGACTCTCTCCCTTATGCCCGAATACCTGGATTTGGGTTGAGTTCCATGGGATGTGACATTCCCAGGAGTCCTGCAACAGTCCCTTTGACCCCTCAACAACTGTCAGCACAGCTACAACTAAACCCTTCCCAGCGACCCCTGGGATCTTCCCTGTTGCCAGATCCAAATATTTCAGCTCTAAAAAGAGCTCAAGGATAGACCCAGAACCGGCATTTGGGAAAATGAATTCTCAGCAAAGCACCAGAACCTAAGGAGTTCATTAAGAGTTTGCAGGTGCATTTTCAGCTCATCAGGTGGATCAGGAACACTCCTGGAATTAGTGCTTGGAAGAGTTGCTTTTATATATTCAAGGCAAGTTTCTCTGACAACCTCCCCAGTTTAGAGCAAATTTGGGTCTTCTCCTTTATTCTGTGAAACCTGACAAACCTTTAAAGATAAAGGAGAGAACAAGATAAAAAATTTAAGGCTGAATGTCTTGAGAAAATTGTGATTTGTGTGCCAGGCACCTTGAAGGAGGTGTGGATTCATTTGGGTGAGGGTTTTCCTGCCAACCTGCTCAGTCAGAGCTCTGCGACCCTACACAGGGTGACGCCTTGAGGGCAGGGGAGGATCAAATGCTTAAAAATGATAAATGACATCAAATGAGAAGATAAAAATTCACCTGAATTTAACCGGTACAGTCAGGGTTCCACACCCTGGGCAGCCCAGAGGGTGTGGGGCTACCTGCCAGGAGAAATTTGTGCCCTGGAACATCTCACACTTTGAGGTTTGGTGTTGGCAAGGAATCGGTTTTATAAAATAACCTCTCTGAAGAGGTCCTGGATAGAGCCATGAGGATTGGAGCTCTCCTGGCCGAGATCTGAGCTGGGAGCTCCTTTCACCTGAGCAGGTCCTGAGGGCACCAAGAGGCTCCAACTCTCCCTGGGGCTCAGCTGTCCCTGTCAGGGTGGGATGAGACCTTGGAGAAGCCTTTGAGGGGCTGCTCCAGGCCCTCCTGTGCTCACTGCCCTGACCTTGTCCTGCTGAATTCCTGCCCTGACCATGGATTTGTGCCACCCAGGGAAAGCCTGAGCCACAGCCAAGATCTTGGCCAGGCAAATTCCAAATGGAGGATTCATGGATGTGTCACTGCAGAATTTTTTGGCCATTTTGAGCTTTTGGGTGATCGTGTCACTGCGCCTGCTCTGGTGGCTCAGGTGCTGTGGGAGTGCCAGTGAGGACACTGCCTCTCCCTGCCTCACATACCTTTGTATCCCAGCTCTCCAGGAAGATTTAAAACCAGTTTCTTGGAGCTCCTCCATTCACAGGCTCAGTCATGCCCTGATGAAATAGCTGCAAGCCATTCTATAAACAAATCCCAGCTCGGCTGCTGAAAACCTACATCCAACCTGTGCCATTTACAACAT
The DNA here is from genome assembly GCA_013398115.1 of Falcunculus frontatus. Classification (NCBI taxonomy): domain Eukaryota; kingdom Metazoa; phylum Chordata; class Aves; order Passeriformes; genus Falcunculus; species Falcunculus frontatus. Next base: position 22,835 of record VZRV01001950.1, read on the forward strand.
GGAACGGGGCCAGGATCAATGTTCTTCCATAAAAAGGTACAGATTTAAGGGATAGCGGGAGTGGGCCTGGCTCCATTTCTGGGAGGGAAGAAGGAACAGGGAATATGTGATTTATTGTGACCCTTTAGGAGCTGGGAAATCAGACCTAGTGCTCTGGAAGGAAGCAGTTTTCTGGGAATCATGAGTCCCAGGTGAAGGATTTCATTCCAGGTTGGCGGGAGGGGTGAAATGGGGCAGTGACTGCTGGAAGTGCCAGGTGTGGGATTTAGGGAGGAAAATGCAGTATTCCAGTTTGATCTGCTGCTCCGGGCTCTCACACTGATGCAATTTGTTGAATCACCATCCCTGGAGGGGTTTAACAGGCCTGATGTGGCACTTGGGGACATTGTGGTGGCCTTGGGGAACTGTGCGGCTCTTAAAGGTCTTTCCCAACTGAAACAATTCCGTGATTCCAGGGTGGGGGAAGGAGGCAGGAGCCAAACTGGGCTCTTCGGGATGGGGAAAGAGCTATAAATTCCTTGGTTGTGGATAAGGAGCACTGAGGGATTTGCATGATCTGAGTAGAAATCACAGAGTAACTGATTTCTCATGGCTCTTTGGGAGCTGGGAAATCAGACCCAGTGCTCTTGAAGGAAGCGGGTTTCTGGGAATCATGAAGATGAAGGATTTAAACAGGAGTCCAGGTTAGCAGGGGCGGTGAAATGGGGCAGTGACTGCTGGAAGCGTCAGGTGTAGGGTTTAGGGAGGAAAACGCAGTATTCCAGTTTGATCTGCTTCTCCAGGCTCTCACACTGATGCAATCTGAATGAGTTCCCATACCTGGAGAGGTTTAAAATATGTGGATGTGGCACTTGGGGACATTGTGGTGGCCTTGGCAGTGCTGGGGAGTAGTCAGGCTCTTAAAGGTCTTTCCCAACTTAATTGCAGGAGCAATTGCCTCCTTCGGTTAAACACAGATTTCTTTTTTTATTTTTTCCAACAGGAAGGGAGATGAGTTTCTGGGAAAGAGAGCTCTTACATGGTGCAGGAGTGCACCCTGGAGATGGAGGGATGGAGGGAGGGAGGGAGGGATGGATGGAGGGAGGGAGAGATGGATGGATGGAGGGATGAAGGGATGGATGGATGGAGGGATGGAGGGACGATGGATGGATGATGAATGAATGGACGGATGAAGGGATGAATGGATGGAGGGATGATGGATGGATGATGAATGGGTGGAGGGACAGATGAAGGGATGGACAGATGAAGGGATGGACAGATGAAGGGATGGACAGATGAATGGATGGATGGATGAAGAGATGGATGATGGATGGATGAAGAGATGGATGATGGATGGATGATGGACGGATGGATGATGGACAGATGGATGATGGATGATGGATGGATGGCTAGCTCTGCCTCTGTACAAATTTTACAGCAGGTAGCTTTTTGCCTTTGCCTCTGAAGCAGCTCATACTGGACATACCCAATGTAGGAATGATTATTCCAACACCAGTGGAGGCACTCCTGAGACAGTGGCCTCCAGAATTCCTTCTCCACCCAGGTCCAGCATTCCCTTTCTTCTGAATGTTCAAATCCAAAAATCTGGGCAGTGTGCCCCCTTGCTTGGCCATACTCGGGTTTTCCTGTCCAGCAGCTCTCACGACACCTTTCTCCCTGATTTCCACACTGGGATCATCCTCAAAACTAGGACAAGAATCAACATTTTTTTCCGGGAGCTGTTGCATTGGGTGACAGGATCCTTATGGATTTCCTTAATTCAGTAGATGTTCTACAGCCATGGGTTATTTTCCATCTCTTATCAGTGGCCACAGCTCAGGTGTGGATCAGGTGCTCACTCAGGTGAGCCCAGTGCCCTCAGCTGCTGCTGGAAGGGGGAAAAGGAAATAAATATCAGACACTAAAATGCGGAGAGAAAGAAATAACCATGGATTAAATCTCCAGAAGAACTGAGGATGGTTCTTGAACACCCTGGAAGTGCCCAAGACCAGGTTGGACAGGGCTTGGAGCACCCTGGGACAGTGGAAGGTGTCCCTGCCATGGCAGGGGTGGCACTGGATGAGCTTTAAGGTCCTTTCCAATCCAAACCAGGATTCTGTGATTCCATGATGATCCTTTCTCTCCCTAACTCCTAAATGACAACTCTGATGAACTCCAGATGTCTGAAGTTCTTCCTACCGTGTGTCCACCTCTGGATTTTGGAATCCCACCACTCAGGGAGGTGCTGTCCATGTGCTGCCAAGGGCAGAGCCTGGCAGGGAATTCAGCCAGGGAATCCTCATGGCTTGGGAACTGGAGACCGACCTGGGGGGAAAGGATCCGGCACCAGCACCACATCCAGATAGGAAGGAGAGGAAAACAACACAGGAACATGCTGGCCATGAGTGATGAGTCTCCTCTAACAGAAGATTCTTTTTGCTTCCTTTTATTTGTAAATCAAAGATCTGTTTCTTTCAGTCCCTGGTCTGAGATAACCTCATCAAATCCTGGGGTGGTGCTCCCAGGGAATTGTGGCAGGGAAAATGAAGCCCTGCCCCCCTGCTGGAGCAGCACCGTGGGGCTGACAGCGAACAAGAAATTAATTTGGGATGCTTGTGCTGCTTATTTGCTTGCTTGTCATCCCTGCTATTGCTGTGGCTTCCTGTTGGGTTCATTTTCCATATTCTTCCCATAATTCATGGGATTTTTTTGTTTTGTTTTCTCTTCCCACAAGGTCCTGGTTTCGTGTTGTAACTTCCAGCAAGGCAGGAAAAGAAAGGAGCAGGGAGGAAACCCTGGGAGTTTGGAGGTTGGTTGTTGGGAAGAAATCTGAAATTGTGGCCCTTTTGTATCTTAAAGGTACAGAAAATACAGGCAAGGAAAAGGAAACTTAAAAGGGTTATTAAAAGAAATAAATCTTCAAATGGATCTGGGATTCTTCTTTCAGAATCCAAGATGCTGCCAACACTTGAGGAGTCTCTTTGGGAAAAATACGATCTCCTCTTATCTCTGCCAAGTGCTGTTATCAATAAAACCAGGAAATCTGAGCTGGGACTGGAGCTGCTGCTGGGACTGAGCATGTGCAGAGTGCCCCAGGAAAGCTTTTTGTTGGGATCTTGCAAGAAAATGGTCAGGGAGAGGCAATCCCGGGCTAACACTGACTCAGAGCTGAGATATCACAGCTCAAAAACACCTCCCAGCCCACACAGCCCAGCCTTGAGGCCTCTGATGGCACCATGTTCCTGCTTTCCTCTCTAAATTCCTGCTTTTTCCAGGGTTGTGGTCACTCAGCTGAAGATCTTTGCAGAGATTTTTTTAAAAAGACGGAAATTGGTTCCTGAAAAGAGAATTCCCAGGTACATTTGTGAAGGGCTGGGAGACGAGACATGGATGAGGCAGAGCCAGGAGCCAATGGAAAAATGTGTTTGTGGGCACGAATTCCCTGTGCTTCAAGGGCTGGAGCCCCTCTGCTCTGGAGCCAGGCTGGGAGAGCTGGGGGTGCTCACCTGGAGAGGAGAAGGCTCCAGGGAGACCTCAGAGCCCCTTGCAGGGCCTAAAGGGGCTCCAGGAGAGCTGGAGAGGGACTGGGGCCAAGGGATGGAGGGACAGGACACAGGGAATGGCTTCCCACTGCCAGAGAGCAGGGATAGATGCGATATTGGGAAGGAATTGTTCCCTGGCAGGGTGGGGAGGCCCTGGCACAGGGTGCCCAGAGAAGCTGTGGCTGCCCCTGGATCCCTGGCAGTGTCCAAGGCCAGGTTGGATGGGGCTTGGAGCAGCCTGGGACAGTGGAAGGTGTCCCTGCCATGGCAGGGGTGGGACTGGATGGGCTTTAAGGTCCCTGATTCCATGATTCTGGGATGTATTTCCCCTGCAGAAGCAGCAGGTTCATCCTCTCTGCTCTGGATTGATCTCACTACCCTGGATCAAATCCCTGCTGGTGAAACAATTCCCTCTCACTGAGCTCCTCCCTCCCTCCCAGTTTAGGAAATCCTGAATGAACAACAAGTGGCAAAGGCTAAACCTGTGCAGGCTCTGGGAATTCCTGGTGCTCCAGCCCCTGCCTGGGCACAGCCCCCTCTCCCTGCCCCTCCCGTGCCTGGGGAAAGGACATGCTTTCCATCAATCCCAGCCAATCTTCCTGGTGCCCTTTCCCTCCAAGCACCTGACACACATTGATTGGAGCCGCTGAGTTCGGATAAAGGTCACATTCCAGGGGTTGCCTGCTTTGATCCAGTGGATTTTGGGAGCAGGGACCCCTTGCTGTGCTCACAGCGCACTCCCACATCCAGGATCTTATCCCGACGTGTGTGTATTCCTGCCCTGCTCTTCCAGGGACTCTGGGGTCAGAGGGAAACACCACTGCCATGGAAAATCCAGGGATTTTCTCTTCCAGCTCGAGCCATGTGGGCTGGGAGTGAGGAAAATGTGCTGCTCTAGGGGACAACGGTGACAAAACTCTTTTGTGCCTTGTCCCGGCAAGACCATGATGAGACATTCCCTCTCTCCTAAATTCCTTGCAAATGGTCATTCCTGGGGGATTTAACCCTAAATCTTCACCAAAAATCACATCCTGGACTCATCCTGTTTCCAAATGGAATTGCCTAGCAGAGGAGGCATCTCCATCACCCCACTCCCGATGTCTCCTCAGTGCAGAGGGAGGTTTTCCTGCTTTTCCCCTAGCAGAGGGATTCACAAGAGGGATAGTTGCCCGGAGATGGGATTCAGCTTCTCTCACTCAAGGGAATAGACAACAGCTCCATAGGGATCCACAAAAATTTCGGCTCTACCGCATCCATGTTGGGCTTTCTCCCAGAAATCTTCGTGTCCATGAGGGAAATCTTTTGGTGGGGCTTCTTCCCCCCGCTCTGTACAACGAAATCCAGCTGGGAATAAAAGCGCTTTGTACATGGAAACACAACACCGCGCTCTGAGGGGATCCTGCGGGATAAAGGGAGCGAGGAAATGTAAATGTATTCCTTGGATGAGCTCTCTGGATTAGCTGTGAATTTTCAATGGCGTTTCGCTGACAGAGCCCTGAGCTGAGGCTCTCCAGTGACGATAATTCCCAGGTAATTCCCAGGTAATCTCTGACAGATTGGGAGACCTGCCTGGGCCGGGATGCTCCCAGCTCTGCTCACCTGCCCCAGCAGCACCTGGAGCAAGGCTGGGAAGAATAATGGGAAGGTCTCCCGCTGCTCTGTGCTGCCCTCGGACTATTTTGGGGAAAAAAAAGGACAATTTTCTGTTTGTTCCCAAATCCAGGCTGAAGTTGAAGCAAACAAACAAAGCTGGGTGTTATGTAATCTGCTCTTTCCCAGCATCTGCATTCTGGGATGCAAATCTCGGGAAGGCTTTGAATTGCACAAACTGGGGCACCCCCAACCTTGGCAACAATTCCAGGCGTGAGCTGAATGTAAAGGACACAGGGATGGGCAGAGACTGGTCCTAAGGGGGCTTCTCATCCCAGGGGGGCTCATTTCCATCTTTTCCAGGCTCTCAGGCTCCTAAAGGTTATTGCTGAGTAAAAGTTCTGCTGGAAAAGGCTGCCCAAGGGGCAACTCTGATCTCTGCTCCCTGGGACAGGGACAGCACCCAGGGAGTGGCTGGAGCTGGGCCAGGGCAGGCTCAGGCTGGAGATCAGGGAAAGGTTCTTCCCCCAGAGGGGGCTGGGCCCTGCCCAGGCTCCCCAGGGAATGGGCACGGCCCCGAGGCTGCCAGAGCTCCAGGAGTGTTTGGACAGCGCTGCCAGGGATGCCCAGGGTGGGATTGCTGGGTGTCCTGGGCAGGGCCAGGAGCTGAGATGATCCCTGTGGGTCCCTTCCCACTCAGAACATTCCAGGATTCCATATTTAAACCAAAGCTCCTGTTCTGCCACCACAGAAGCTGCTCGGAGCAGTTGCCCTGTCTGAGCTTCCACTCTGAGCAGGATTAACCCAGGGATCCCATGGATAAAAATGAGAGTGTAGCTCTGGTCATAAAATGAAAATATCCAGTTTTCCATCTTCTGCTGGCCTCAGCCCCACTGGAATTACTTTGGATAAGTTTTCAAGGGATCTTGCTTCAGACAGAGTCCTGTCTTGTCCTATTCTGCATTTTCCACCTCTGCTGCAGGAGTTGCTATCAGCTTGCAAAGTAATTTTCCTGTTAACCAGCACCCTGTTCCACCTTCCCTGTAATTGTATAATTAACAACTTAATCCATCACCTTTATATCCTCCATCCATCACGGGTTAGGCTGAGCACAGCCTTGCACAGGAGCTCTGCAAGGATCAGCAGCGGCTGATGGAAGGCAGATGAATCTCCAGGCAGGAGAGGTGGCAGGGGGAAAACCTGGATCATGTGCAGCTGCCATGGGGCTGTTTCCTGCACTTCATTACCCTGGAGATAATTGTATCCATTTCCCAAACTGAGCTGAGTTGTCCCCTATTGATGTCTTTATTCAAACTGAAAGTGGGAACATTTGGGTGGATATACAAGAGAAATCTTCCCCTGTGAGGGAAGGTGGTGCCCAGAGAAGCTGTGGCTGCCCCTGGATCCCTGGCAGTGTCCAAGGCCAGGCTGGACAGGGTTTGGAGCACCCTGGGACAGTGGGAGATGTCCCTGCCCATGGCAGGGGTGGCACTGGATGATTTTTTATGTCCCTTCCACCCAAACCACTCTGTGATTCTGTGTTTCAATCATTTTATTCCAAAGAAAGGTCCAATTTCTGCCTGCTAAAGTGAATCTGTTTACAAGACACTTCAATGACCTCAATCCTGCCCTGCTGTGATATCAAGCCACACATCTGGAGCTGTGATTAGCCCAGTTCAGTGTCTGTGGTACCAAAGGAAAGGTAGTAAACTCCTTTTCATCCTGTGCTGCTCAGTCAGATAAAAAAATCACTCCCAGGCTGTCTGTCATCCCTGGTGAATGAGTCCATGACATGATCATTCCCAGGAAGAGCAGCAGAGATGGGATTGGAGCTGCCTGGATCCCTGTGGAGTGTCCATCCCATGATCACCCACAGGAAGAAGAGATGGAATTCAAGCTCTGCCATCCCTGGGAGCACACAGAGACCCTGACAGGCAGCACAGCTCCAGCACAGAGGGATGTTTGTATACAATGATTTGGATCATTCTATTAATGAGGCTGCTCTGTAATTATCAGATCATTTGCACTGTCAGGCTGTCAAAACATTCATTACAGTCCCAGGGTATTTTAGCTCCAGATGTGCTGCCTGCTCCCTTTTGCCCACAACAGGCTGTGACCCCCACAGCAAAAGAGTTGGGAGTTCAATTCCTCCCTGCTTTGCTCTCCTGCTCGGATTTTTGGTCCCTCCCCAGAGGAAATTAAGGAATGAAAGGCCAGAAGTGATTCTGGGATCAGGAGGTGACTGCAGGGGTTTGTAAATCAGAATTGTGGCAGAGCAGGTTCAGGGTGACGATTTCTCATCCCTAGGTGCCAGCGTGAGGCTCCTCTTCCAGGGATGGACTGGGAGCTGGGATCTGTCCATGATCCCTTTGGGATCCCCACAGAAGGAGGGGTCTCCAGGCTCCTGACCCCCTCAGCTGGACAGGGAGCAGAGGAGAGGGGACTGGGAGATGCTCGGGGATTGTCCCTGATGTTCCAGGCAGAAGCCAAAGGAACCTTTGCCGTGCTGTGAAATTCCTGGAGATGCTGGGTGGATCCTGCCCACGCCATCATGGGATTAAGAGCAGGGCAGAGAGTTTGAAGCAGTTCCCTGAGGCTCAGTTTAAAATCCATGGAAGAAGCAGGCTCCTCCAGGCAGGACCTTCTGAGGCTGGGATAAATGCCCTTTGTTTTTGTGTGCAGGAATCTGAGTTTTGTGTAGACAGAGGTGTGACTTTAGTGCCCAAATGGGGACAAAACCATTCCCCACAGGAGCCATTGAGACTCTCGGTCACCTACCCTGAGTCCCCTCAGAAGGTCCTGTCTTTCCCAGCTTCCTCAGGTCCTGGCCAGTGGTCTGAGGATGGATTTTTCCTGTGTTTCTTGTGTGCCTGGCTGGATGTGTCACTCTCACATGGCTCTGGTGGCTTCAGGATCAGCTGCCACAGATCAGGAGAGCAGGAACAGCACAGGGGAGCTCAGTTACCTGCCAGTACTCAAAGTATTCCCAAGCTCCCATCAATTTGGCCATTTAATTAAAGAACAGGGATCTCCAACTCTTCCAGATTTCTCCATCAGGTGATGCATGTGGGAACACAGAACACGCTATTTTGGGAGCCAAACTGCGCAATGCTTCCCATAAAAAAAAATAGAGCAAGATATGATTGTCTCCTTTATTTTAGAATGAGGGAAAATACCACCCAAAGGGCCTGGAACATGAACATTTTGGGGATAAATGTGGATGTGACGTGTGTGTCTTTCTATATTGAGCCAGACACAAGGTGGCAACTGGGGCCATTTCAGCCCAAAGACGTTCAGTCCCCAGTCCCAGGGGCTGCCTGGCACTGGGAAAGGCATCCCAAGGCCAGTCCTGCTCCTGGAGTCCCTGGAGGGTTGGTGACCTGCAAGGTGCGGCTCAGGTCCAGTCCCTGCTGGCAGCAGCCCAACTGCAGTGGGATGAAAAGTTTGGATGCCACAGGGTAAGAAAGATTTAAAGCTGTTGGAGAATGTTCAAAGGAGGGGCACGAAAAGGGGGAAGGGTCTCTAGGGGAAGCAGAGGATGAGATCATTTGGAATGTTCAGCTGAAGAAGGGGAGACTGAGGGGAGACTCATCTGGGGCAGCTCTGATCTCTGCTCCCTGGGACGGGGACAGCACCCAGGGAAAGGCTGGAGCTGGGCCAGGGCAGGCTCAGGCTGGAGAGCAGGGAAAGGTTCTTCCCCCAGAGGGTGCTGGGCACTGCCCAGGCTCCCCAGGGAATGGGCACGGCCCCGAGGCTGCCAGAGCTCCAGGAGCGTTTGGACAGCGCTGCCAGGGATGCCCAGGGTGGGATTGTTGGGGTGTCTGTGCAGGGCCAGGAGCTGGGCTGGGTGATCCCTGTGGGTCCCTCCAGCTCAGGACATTCCACGATTTTAAAACAATGTAGCTGCAGGAAATGGGGATCCCTCTAAGGCTCAGGTTTACCCAGAGCTGGGCTGTTCACTGTCTCCAGAAGTAATTCATGCACAGATTATTTGGAATTTGGAATCTGTTCCCACACTTAGTGAGCAGCACCTCATGGATTTGGGTACCAGTGTCCAGCAAGACCAGCTTGGGGAAATGAGAAGAAAATGAAAATACAGCTGGCAGGAGCCCAGCCCTGCTGTGCAGCCAGACTCAGACTCAGGGTGTGCAGACAGAAGGCCCTGCCCGAGCGTGTTGATAATAGAAACAAGAAAAGAGTGTGATAAGGAGATGCTGGGAAGGGATAAAAATGAGCCAGGGAAAGGGAGGCTTTTGTTATTTTGTCAAGGAACAAAAACTCGAGGAAGTGAGAAAACTCAGGGAGGAATAATAGCCAAGGCACCAGACAAGCTAATAAATGTCTGATGAACAATGCAGCTCCAGCCAGGAGCAGACAGGAGATGGAGACTATTTTCAATTCAAAACAGAAAAGCAGGAATAGGGGAATAAATAGTTACATTGGAGGGCAAAAACTCCAGCAGCCACATGGAGCTTTGGAAGTGGAAAAGTTCCCCTATTTAAAGGAAATTGGTGGGCATGTAATTTCACCTCTGAGGTAAAAGTGGTTTGGAGAAGCAAATCTAATTCCAGACAAATATCCCTGACTGCACACAGAGTTAAACTGCCCTTGCAAGCAAATCCTGCCATGGCAAAGGAGGAATTTTCTCTAGGTTATCCTCAGTGTCCTCCATGCAGAGCTGTGACCAAGGCACAGCTGTCACAGCACAGGACACAGCCACGGACACCTGAGGCCACCAGACATTCCAAAAGGAATTAAAATGCTCATTCTGGTCGATGCCACTGATTGTCCAGATGACACAGTCACAGCGGGAACAGCTCAGGCATCTGAGTTTCCATGCGAAGAGATTTTCCCAGCAAGTCCAGCACATCCATGGTCAGTTTTCTGCAGGATCTGCCAACCCAAATCATGGCTCAGCTTTGCTGTGGCACCAGTGACCAGCCCAGCACATACTGGGGTGCAAAACCAGCTGGGATCTCACTGGAAAAGGTTTCCCAGAGCAGCTGTGGCTGCCCCTGGATCCCTGGCAGTGTCCAAGGCCAGGTTGGATGGGGCTTGGAGCAGCCTGGGACAGTGGAAGGTGTCACTGCCCATGGCAGGGATGGCACAGGATGGGCTTTAAGGTCCCTTCCAACCCAAACCATTCCATGATTCTGTGATAATTCCCACAACACCGGCAAATGGGAGAAATGGGAATTATTTCAAGCACAATTTTAAAAGCTGAATTTGTGCATTAAGCAAGGAAGCCCCAAACCCTGAGGTGCTGTAACCCAAGAGGTCCCTGAACATGGGAAAACCCTGGAGCAGAAGTGGGGCCTGGGCTCCCAGGGAACACAGGGACACCCAAAAATCAGGGAGAAGGGATCTGGCACATTCCAAACCCAGTGTAGGGTGGGATTCTGCAGGTGGGGGGTCCAGCAGACAAGGAAAAGGTAGGAATAGGTTCAAATTAATCCCATGAGACAGCTGGAACAGCTGCTCCATGAGGAGAAACTGCGGAGACTTCAGCTGGAACCCTCATATTCCTGTGGAAATGGAGCAGAGGGAGCAGTAGGAAGAAAATCAGGGGACTGAGGGGCTGATGGGCTGGAAACTCCTGAGCAAAGATGTTCCTCACCTCCAGGCCTGGGCCCTGAGCCCTGTCCTGCAGGGCTCTGCTTCCAAACAAAAAATTCCTGGGAGGAATCTTAATAAACCTGATTTAGATTGGATTTTCTTGGGGTTTTTTCCCCCTTCTTTTTGTCCCAGTGATTTCATGTCACCTCAAGTGTCCATAAATGAGTGGCCTGAGTCTGATTTCCTCACCTAAAGCCTCTTCCAAGGGTGATCCATGTGTCCCATCCCTCCCTGCTGGCTGGAGGACGTTTTCCCTACTCCCTGCACAAAGGGCAGGGCACAGATGGGGGCCTTCAAGGCCTGGCCCTCCTGAGAGATGGGATTTGGGGGTTTTTGGCAGCCGTGAACCCATCTGGGGACACAGGATTGCCCTTTGCTCAGAGGAGGTGCCACCAAGGCCTGGCCTTCATGACAGATGGGATTTTGGGGTTTTTTTGGCAGCAGTGAGCCCAGTCGTGGTCAGAGGATTTCCCTTTGCCCTTTTTCCCAGCTGTACCAGCCCCTGGGGCTGCCCAGCCATAAAACAGTCCCAACAGCAGAATCCAACCCCATGAAAGCCCAAAATCTGCCCAAAGAACTGTGGTGCATCAAAGATCTTCTCTTGGAAATCAGGACTTGCAGGCCCAGCTGGATCAACCTGGCCACTGGATCAGGGAAAGAAAGATTTCCAAGTTATCCATTAAAAAAGCAGGACATGGGAAGTGCAGGACTTTTGAGCTATGGGGCTGCCAGGCGAGTCAGGGAGATAGTCCTGAGATTTATGAACAGAATGTGCTCCCCAACTCCTGCTACAGCTTCGGAACTTGTGGGAAGTCTTATTTATCAACCCCAGGGAAAGGACAAATGTAGGAACAGGCCATGACGGATAATAATTCAACGTGCTGGGTGAATCTCCAGCGAGTGGCATTTTTCATTTCACTCCTGTGTTTGCAGAGAACTTGGCACTGGTGTTGTTTTCATTTAATTTCTCTGTTTGTAAGAGCTCTGCCCATTCATTTTGGCTGGAATCTGATAAGCAAAGCGAAGGGAAGACAAGGCACATGTTGTTCTTGAGGCAGGGAAGCTGAAAAGAAAATAGATTTTTATTATCAACTCAAATATTGACTGGATGTCGCGAGGAGGGAGGGAGGGAGGAAAAACTTGCTCCAGAGGTAACCTCGGAAGAATCCAAGAATCCCAGGCTGTTGCTGGAAAGTCTTTATCTTCTTGTTTCTTGCTTTGATAAATAAAGTGTCAAAGTGGGAAATGGAGTCTGCATTGTGCAAATGTCACTGGTTAGAGTGGGGAGATGCAGAGGCACAGCCATGGAAAAGGGGGATGGTTTGGAGCTGAAGAAGGGTAAATTTAGTTTGGATATTGGGAAGGAATTGTTCCCTGGGAGGGCGGGGTGGCCCTGGCACAGGGTGCCCAGAGCAGCTGTGGCTGCCCCTGGATCCCTGGCAGTGTCCAAGGCCAGGTTGGATGGGGCTTGGAGCAGCCTGGGACAGCGGAAGGTGTCCCTGCCCATGGCAGGGGTGGCACTGGATGAGCTTTAAGGTCCCTTCCAACCCAACCCATTGCAGGAATCTATGATCCTTTCCAACATGGTCACACACCTACAGGAGCCATCGTCCATGGGTGGAGCTCAAGGACTGCTCAGGTTTGGTTAAATTTTGGGACAGAGCAGGGCAGGGACACATCAGAGCAGTCCCAGGGTTGTGAGTGGTGGCAGAGGGATGTTGGTGGGGGTGGAAGAGCAGTCACAGAACCATGGAATCGTGGAATCATGGAATCAAGGCTGAAAAAATCCTCTGAGATCCTGCAGTCCAACCCTTCCCTAGCACTGCCAAGGCCACCACTGCCCCATGTCCCCAAGTGCCACATCTGTGTGGCTTTTGGACACTTCCAGGAATGGTGGGGATTCCATCACTTCCCTGTGATGTGCAGGAGTAAGGGAATGGCCATGGCAGCATTCCATGGATCTGGAGAGTGCCAGGCAAGGACATGGCTGCAGGGGTTGGGGTGTAAAGGCCGGGGGAGCTCAGAGGGACTGAGAGAAGGAGGCACTAAAGGGCTCTCTGGTTTCCTTGTTCCATCTTTTTGTAAAATAAAGATGCAGAAAAAGAAATTTTCCTCCTGAGCCAGCCAGGAACAACCCTGGAGTCCCTCCCCAACTCTTCCTTCTTTTCAAAGTGACAAAAAACTGGGACAGAGAAGCTGCAGCCCATCAGGCATTGCCAGACCTAGTTCTGGCTGATGCCTGACACAGATTCCACCAGGAATTCCCATCCAACCTCTTGGCTCAGACCTCCAGGGGCAGCCAGGGGTGATTGGCAGGGCTGGGAATAAGGATGGGATGTCTGATGGAAAGGGAAGGGCCCTGCAGGCAGGAATTGGCTGAGAGAGACAGACAGGGAATGCAAAGGGACCTTGATGGGAGCATTCCCACCAGGATAAAACACGGCCCATCCGGGTTATCCCATCCCCATGGAACCACTTGTGGCTTCTGCACAAAATTCAGGAGCTGCTCTTCTTTGGGGAGGTGGAAAATCAGATCCAGTGGTCTGAACACTTCAGATTCGATCCATCAAAAGCAAATTTTCCACATTTTCAGTGGTGTGGGAGTGGGCAGTGGGGTGGAGCAGCCCCCAGAGAGGTCACTGGAGAAGGATTCCCTAATTTTCCTGGAGTGCAGGAGGTGAAGGAAAGCCCTGGCACACATCCTGATCAGACACACTTTTCCCTTTAGGGAAAGTTTCTTATTCCCATTTTCCTATCCCAGGTTCCCCCTAAAACAAGAGTCGGAGCTTGGAAATAAAGGGAGATTCCAAGAAAATAGAAAACAGAAAAACATCCTAAAGCACAGACAAAATGAGGCAGAATCAGAGGAAAAAGGGGCTGGAAAAAGATTCATTCCCTGCCACCACAACTCCAAAATTGTTCCTCGCAGCCAGGTCCTGGCAAAAGCCTGGAAGCTGGAAAAGGAAAAGGAAAAAGCACAAGGATGACTGAAATCAGCCCAAATTTGGTCTGTGTGGATGAATTAATTAACATTAATTTTTATCAGAAATGTATTTTCTGTGCATATTATTTAGGATATTGGGGCAGGTCCTTGAAAACAGAGGGATTTTTATTCTGGTCCACAGCCACCTTATTAAAAAAAAAAAAAAAAAGAGAAGAAAGTTCTTAAAGGGAAAAGAAAGGAAAAGCAAATGGAAGAAATGAACCCTATTTCTGCTTTATGGTTGGTTTCAAACCCATTTCTACTGGAAAAACATGGAAAAGGAACATTTTACTGGAAGGAAATCAGCTGGGATTCCAGGATTCCATGGGTTAAGGTGCTGAAGTCTTTTTCTAAAACATTATTTTATTATTCCTTGCAATTTTCCCATTTTTTTTCTTACATAAAAATGGCACTCAGGCTTTTCTCAGGATGAATATATGGCTTTTTCCAGGTTAAAAGACAAAATTCCCACTTCCCTTTGAACATCTCCACCCCCCTACTGACTTTCAGCCCAAACCAGCCATTTGCAAAGGTGACATTCTGCTCTCCAGGAGAATCCAGGGACAAATCCGCTCCTTTGGATAGGAATAAAGCTCTCTGGGAATGGCAAAAAGCAGCCAGGGAATGTTTGATGGGAATTTCTCACCTGGGAAAGCCTTGGAGTAACGTGGTGCGGGTGTTGCTGGGATTATTTGTCACCAACCAGGCACTGGGGTTTGGTTGATTGAGGAACTCAGGCACTAAAACCTTGAAATGTTGAAATTCCCAGGAGTGGCTGGGATGTGACCCTGCCATGAGGACATTTTGCTGGGATATAGCAGCTCTTGGATCTTCTGCCATCCCAAACTTTGCTGAAGTGGAGTTTAATTGTGTTTGGAGCGTGGTCTTGGTGCCAGCACAAATTAACTCACCCTGGGCTCCAGGAACGTGGTGCTCCAAAAGTCCTGCATGATTTATGGAGCTCAGAGGAAAAGTGGGAATGAAGTGTGCCTGGTCATGAAGGGACAAACCAGCCCATGGGGCTTCAGTGGCTCATCCACATCCATAACTTCAGTTTTCCTCCCAGATTTCCCTCAGCCAGGCTGAGGCAGCTGGGATCTGCCCTCAGGGATCCATTTGGCAGCTGCCAGGCCTCATTCCCACCATCCTGGAAGTGCCATCTGGCTCATCCATGCCCTGGATCTGTGCATGGATCCCACCTGGCACCAGGCTGGTCTGAACCTGCTTTATCAATATGGAATATTTCCAATAACTGATGGAGGCAAAGCAATCAATAACACCACCAAGAAGGGACAACGGAAAGGTTTGGACAGGAATATCCAAGTTTTCCACAGTTTTTATGCCTGTGTCACCAGAGATGGGAGATCTCAGCACCCACTCCAGGTGTGAATGGAAAAACAGCCATAGGCGTGCGGGATTTTTCATGAGTTTCTGGAGCAATACATGGATTTTTGGTGCAGGAAGAATCTCCCCTTTGCAAACCTTGGAAGCTTCACCACTGGAATAGAAACAAATCCAGGATGGATCCCTTTTATTTGCCAGGAAAAGGTAATGATAGAGCCACGGTGGGGCATTTGCTGTGCCCCTGCTTTGGAAAAACTTCGCAGCCATTTCCAATCCACACCAACGAACAAAACAGATGGAGCTGATCCCTCATTAATCAACCTCTGGGTTTGCCTGGGGCCTGCTCTAATTGATTCTGAGCTGAGCTTCCATTCTCCAGAAGGGAAAAATAAAATCAATTTTCCAGGTTTAACTCCAGTGCATCAATTCCATTTCCAGGGGTTTTAGGGTTTGATTTCCTTGGACAATTTTCTGGCACTCTCGCTTTGGAGCGGGAGCAGATTGCTGAAATGATGTTCCAGAGGTGTGCAGGGACACGGCAGATCTGGTGTTCCCACTTCACTCCAGGGAGAGGCTTTGGAAAAATAAGGATTTTTTTAAGTTATCCCTTAGAATCACAGAATTCTTCAGGTTGAAAAAGCCCTCTGCGATCACCAAGTCCAGTCATCAGCGTGTTCCCCACTAATCCATGTCCCCAGGTGCCACATCCAGAGGTTTCTTGGCTCTTCCATTGATGGGGATTCTACCTCTGGCTCCCAGATCAAAGCAGTTCTCAGAGAATTGCAGGGCTTTCCCAAATTTCTGAAGGAATATTTTTGAACCTTGTGTTGTTTAAGAGTGCTGGAAGTTGATTTGGAATTTAGGGTTTGGGGGTTGTGAGGCCTCTTGGAAGTCCAAAGTTACTGCCATGGGAAATTCCCTGGAAAATACGTGGGAAACATGAGTTGTGGGGGGAGGGAGGGAGGGAGGGAAGAAAGGAT
>VZRV01001951.1:16670-160244 GCA_013398115.1 Falcunculus frontatus
ACTGACTGGGATGGGGAAGGAAGGGGAGGAGGGAGGGGGGAGGAAGGGAGGGAGGGAGAAAGGGAGGGAGGAAGGGCAGAGAGAGGGAGAGGAGATTCTTCTGACAAGCACAATTTACATTGAGATCCCCCTGTGCTGCTATTTACTTTGAGACCTGATTAGTATGGGTCGTCTACGGCCCCTCTACCCCCCCACTCCATCACACACACGGCCAGAGGAGGATGCATTGCGATAGGCAGAAAGAGGGAATTAAAAGGGAATGATGTTGGCTCCCTGTGAAAAGTTGGTGTGGGGTTTTTGGTTTTTTCCCTTACAAATCATAAATCGGGATTTGTCTCCCGCTTTCCCATTGCAAAAGCCACTCTAGGGGTATTAATGATGGAGAAGGAAACACTCGCGCTGCACGGAGGAGCAGGAGCCCGTATATGCGCACCCTTGCACACATACGCGCTAGAGTCCACACACACATTCAAATCCCCATATGCTCCCATCCCACTTCGAGCTATTTTTGCCTCCTGTCCCTCGTCCCTCACCCTTCATTCCTCATCTAACATGTCCACCCGCAGTCCCGCAGGGCTTCACGCTTCTCGCGGGGTTTTCACCCCTACCCTTTAATTTTATTTTGGGGATGTGTGAGCAGTCAGAACAACCCCAAACGCCCTGCGCGTAATGCCCTTCCCCTCATTCCCCTTCCCCCGCATCCCCTGATCTCCTGAAGTGAGTTGCTCCACGCGGAAGGGGGGATGTGAGGGGAGTTGGTGGGGTGTCGCTCCCCCTCCTTCCCTTCCGCTCCCCTCCGCGGCCCGGCGCGGACTCGGCCCCGGCTAGCAGGAATCGCTGGCTCCGGCTGCCATCTAGTGGGCACGGATCCGTCGGTCCGGGGGAGCCCGGGGAGGGGGGTACCGCGCCTGTCTGCGGCCTTCCATCCCACTCTTTATTAAAACAAACAAACAAACAAACTTTCCCTTTTTTATTTTTAATAGAAAACTGTACTGAGGAGAAGACCCCCTTCTTTTCAATTTCTGTCCCTCTCACAAGCCTGCCTTATCAGCAGCTTCCCTTTTGTCAGCGATCTGAAATTTGCCTTGGGTCGAAAGACTGCATGTGACAAAGAAGAAACAGACTGTAAAAACGGAACACTCCCCCCCCCCAACAAAAAATCCCACCAAAACTAACACCCCAGGCCCCTCTACTCGACACCATACCCTTCTCTTAGCTCCCGTAAAAGTTTATAATCAGATTAGAAGCTGGATGAAAAACCTGCAAGAGGAAAGGGAATGAAATAGGTGAAAGAAGTTTTATTGTTATTATTTATTTTTGTAAAGTGATGTTGTTTTAATTAAACGTGAAGAGAAAAAAAAATAAGCCCCTCAACTTTGATGTATAGTGATCACGATATTTTTTTTTCTTTCCCTGTCAACTCTGAAATCTGAGGCTGGGAGCCGCCTGAAGAAAAGATTCCTTCATCATTTCTAAGATCAGAATAAACGCTTGATTTTGTCCCGAAATAATGAAGAGATTTTTAATGAGTCCCTTGGCCAAGCCGTCTCTGTTGTATATTGCATTGATAAAAAGGATGTTATTGACTATGCAACAGTAGGCTTCTTTCCTCTCTCTCCCTCTTTCCAAATAAAGTCTCCGTCGTGTCTCTTGGTCAGTGAAAAGGTGAAACGAATAAGATTAAACAGGACAAAAAAAGCAAGCTCCGTATGTATATCATCTAGATTTTACTCCCCAGACTGTGAAGAGACAGGGAGTAAAAGAGGCAGAGCAAGGCACGGAGAGGGGGGGGGAGAGGGAGAGAGAGAGAGAGAGACAGAGACACAGACACAGACACAGACAGAGGCAGAAAGCCTGAGAGAAGGTGGACGGACCCAGCAGCCGCCTCCCGGCTCCTCCCGGACCGGGCACCCTGCCGACGGCCCCGACTCCCCGGGCCACCCCAGGCAAGTCGCCGCTTCCTTCCTCGTGGTTTCAGGGCAGAGGGAGGGGAGCGGGGCCGCGACACTTGGCAGGGAGACCTTCCCCAATCCTCCCCCCCGGGCCACCTCCTTCACTGGCGTCATTGTATTTGGGCATCCCGTTATTTGGGAGGAGTGAGAGGCGCCTAGTCCTCGTTCTGTCCGAGATTTTTTCTCCCTCCTCCCTTCCGTTCCCCTTTCCCCCTATAGAAACATGTGTGGGAATTTCCACTGCTCCCCTCCCCATATAACGCGCGTGTCTCACAGAGGTGACCCACGCGGGTACGGCCGGCACCGACCTCACGTCCCAGGGCCAGCTGCAGCGGCAGGGCGCCGGGCTGGGGAAGTGCAAGCATTCCAACGTTCTTCTCTTTCACCTGCTTTGTTTGTTATTTGATCACCTAATGAAAAGATCGATGGCAGCTTGTTTATCTGGGTGATAGTGTCAACAGATTACAGGAGCAGTAATCAGATGTTTCCCAGCCGGGCTGGGCACAACTGTAATACGGAGGGAGCCTAAACATGCTCAGACTGTGCTGGTCTGGGCAGCGAGGGTTGTGCGGCGGGGAGAAAATTTTTCCCTTCGCCTGGCTGGAAACGCTTCGTGGTTTTCATTCGCTGCGTGCTGAGGGAAAGCAATTTTTAAACGTGGTTTGTAGAAATAGCCGATGAGTGAAGGGCCAGTGAAATTGCAGGAGTCCGGAGGAAAAACCCATCTCCAACGTCCTGTGGCTGTGCAGTACAGCCTGTTGGGGAGGGGAGCCGGGACTCTGGGCATCCATCAATAAAAAAAGTCTCATGCCTCAGTTGGCCAGGTTAAAGCACAATTCAGTCGACGAGAGGCATTTCCTCTCCCCGACAAATTACAGGGACACTTTAAAACCGTCACAACTCACATTTAATTGGGGAATGAGCTTTGATTCCTTTTTTAACCTCTGTGGATCTGGAATGTGTAAAGGAGACGGCTCTGGGAACCTGGAGACTTAATTTTCCCTCTGTTGCACCAGACGCTACTTTCCCCAGGCCAGGGTCCAGGCTGGGATCTGAAGGTGGAAGAGTTTTGGGGGGATTTAGGGGCTGGTTTCGGTTGTTTTTGTTTGATTTTTTCCTCCTTTCTGTGTCTCTCTTCTCCACCCCCCTCTTCCTCCCTGGTGTAATCCAACCCGGAACGGCACTGGTTCCTCTCTTGTCCCCTCCAGAGAGGAAAAGTTCCTCTGGAGATTAGTGGTGACCACTTTTACAGGCTGTTTCTGGCGGGGAGGGAGGCAGATTGGGGGGTTAGAGTATAATATAAATGGTATTATTATTTGATGGTATTATTATTTGATGGTATTATTATTTTGTGAGTGGCCTGGCTGCTTCACCTGCCAAGCTCCACAAGGATATATATATAAAAATGTACTCTCACACACGGGGATGTACATAAAAATATGCACATACACACACCTAAGGAATGGGGTACACGGAGGACATTAAGTGCACACTTACACAGGGTGCAGTGAACAGTTTTGACCTGCAAAAAAATGTTATTCTTGCTCTCAATTTTTAGCATTTTCAGTAGTCCCCAGCTCTGACCTGTGGACACCTACAAGCTGTAAAACCTGTGTCGTACTGGGGTTTCCCCCAGCCCCTGCCTGTGTCCTTTGGTTGAAGCTTTTCAGGCAGCCCCTCTCTTGGGCCAGGCCTGTTACAAAGTGGATGTGAACAGTCACACCGGGACACCCCCTCCCCAACCCCACACCCCAGTCTTAACTGTGTGTCCTGGTCCTGCTGCTCCCCAGGTCTCCCCAGCCAGGCTAGGGGCGGCAGTGCTGTTCCAGGCCTCCACAACTGGTGGTGCCCAGCCAGGCCTCATTTCCAATCAACAATGCTGGGGCCTTTCCTCATAGGCCTTTTTCTCCATCTGTCTTTTTTCTCCCCTTCTTTTTTCCTCCCTTTTCCTGCCTCCCCCTCCAGCCAGATCTGAAGGATAACTAAGTTTCTTGAGGAACGCAACACATGGTGTGCTTGTGGAAGGTGGTGCTTCTCAAGAAGAGGGCAGTCACCCCCTGCCCTGGGCAGGTGGTCT
The DNA here is from genome assembly GCA_013398115.1 of Falcunculus frontatus. NCBI lineage: Eukaryota > Metazoa > Chordata > Aves > Passeriformes > Falcunculus > Falcunculus frontatus. The sequence goes on from VZRV01001951.1 coordinate 20,700, forward strand.
CCGGTGAGTGGCTTCACCCTGGGGAGACAGGAAGAAGTCAGGCTAGCTCCTCCCGGGGGGTCCGTGCTGCTCGTTCGCTGCCTCCTGCAGCACCCACCCGCAGCCGTCCTGAGGGACGCACGCTGGGATGCTTTGTCCCAGCCGACCGGTCGCTTTCTAAAGGAAGCCCGAAGCCGGGGGTTTGCTCACCCCACCCCCGACATTCCGGGTGGGTGTCTCTCTCCCCCCTCCTAGTATCCCCGTCACAGTCACCCTAGACCTCCGCCCAGGACGTTTCAATATACCCCACCGAAGGCAACTGACACTGGGAAACAAGGCCCTCCACCTCTCCCTGCTCAGCTCCCCCTCCTCCCGCCTGCCGCACATGCCCCGGGCCACCCCATCACGCATATTCTGCCTTATTTATTTATTAAAAAACCAAACAAAACCCCCACTCTTTGGAGCGTACTCCTTCCCCCCGTCTCCTCTGCGAAACATCATCTTGGGGTCACGGCCGACATCCCCGCGGTATCCAGAGCCGCTGCTCATCGTAGCGGGTCTCGCAACCCAAGGGGTATTTTGTGTCCCATCCCGCCGAGGTGTGCCCGCTCTTCCTCGCCTTCCGCGTATGTTTAACCCAGAGGCGCGACCGCCCTTCCCCTCCGCGCACACCGCCTGCTTCACCGGAATTATTTTGGACGGGATTGGCAAAAAAGCAGTGTGACAGCGGCCCTCGCAACTCCCCCCGCCACGCCCTCGAGAAGGCAATCTGCCGTTCCCTCAGCCTCCCCGGCAGCGGGTCCGCGCCGAGCCGGGGTTTGTCATTTGTTAGCACTCAAAAGTACCGGGCTCCAGTGTCAACCAGAAAGCAGGCGCTCGTCATGCCTACAAACAGAAACGCCTGAGCGCCCGACAGTCAGCCTTTTCCCCCCAATTAACAAAAAAAAAAAAAAAAAAAAAAAAAAAATCCGAGCCNCCCTTCCCCCCCAAAAAAAAAAAAAAAAAAAAAAAAAAAAAAAAAAAATCTGAGCCTGGAAGTAAAAACCAAACCAAAAGCAAAACTAAAAAAAAAAAAACACCAAAACCCCAACCAACAAACCATACAACAAAATAACACTGTCTGTATGAGGATGGGAGAGAAGGCACCCAAAGCGAAGGCCACTTTTCTAACAGCACAAAGGAGCATAGCAATTCCCAAGCAGAGCTTCAGGAACAGAAAATGATGACCTTTGGATGCGAATCAAACCTTCCTGTATAAGGAAAACTTGGGAATAATTTTCAACACACTCGTGAATCCAGGACCAAATATTTACATTCGGCACAAATAAAGCTGCAGTGATCTGAGCGCTGAAGCCAAGAGAAACAAAATTTTACAAAAGCCACTACCATGACGATTTGCACTGAACAGCTCTGACTGTATTTTAAACTTTCGGCTTCTGTTAGGGCCGAATTTGGTGGTTTTATGATTCCGAATTGGGCCGGAGATTTTGATGAAGAGCTGACGTTTGGAAACGAGATTGTAAGTCATGAGATTGTCCTGACAAAGCCATCAACGGCAGTATATAATAATTTCCTTACTAGTTACCTGTCAGAGATCCCATTTCTTTTACTGCAGGGATTAGTCAGTCAGGAGTAGTTTTGAGCTGGACTTTCCGCAGACCAGAGACCGGCTCCAAGATATTTAAGCATTTAATGTCACTTTCTCCCCTGCATCCGAGATAAAACTGTGCAAAAGTATATTTGCTGGGAAAAACCCAGCAGTGCTAGAGCACTAGCGATATAATCATATTTATTCATCAGAAGTTGATCTGAGTAATAAACCTTAGCATTTCCATTGAAACTGTCAGGAGCAAGATATGTTTATTACGGCGTATTCTGTCTGCGTGGGGAGGACGGGGGTGCGCTTTAGATAAAGTTTAAACGAAACAGAATAAACACAGCAGATCGCTCCAGCCCAATACAAAAGCTGTAAATGACTGGTACGTATTTTTCTATGCGAAGGCTCTTTTTTTTTTTTTTTAATATAATTATTCACACGTTTATAGGGGTTAAGCCCAGACATATCCAGCGGTGTCGTTAATAAGTTACACAAAATTGCCTGATCCTATCAAACGGGTCTAGAGTTATATGTTTTATTGTTAACCCCTTCCATCGAATCTTCTGAAGCTGAAAGGGAAAGGGAAAGGGCTTTTGTCCGAGTTGATCCTTGGCTATTCTGGGGCTCAGGTTGGTGTGAAAAGGACGAGGAGGTCGCTTGAAATCTCCTTTTATCTACTCCTATTTTCTCTCTGGATCAGCAACTTTGAATAGACACCATCTAATCGCTCGTAATGGAAAATGAAAAAAAAAAAAAAGACCCCAAAAAAACCCAACTGTGTGTGTGCTCTGGGAGCTGCGAAAATGCTTTTGCGCGGGGCTGCCTGGCCGAAGGGGTGCGTGCCCTTGAGTGCGCCAGACAAGGACCAGCGTGAGCAGCCCCCTGAAGCCGAAGCCTGCTATGCTCGCACCCTGCGCCTCCGCGGAGACACAGGCGTGCCCCGTCCCTCCTCCCTTCCCCCCCGCGCCATGGTATTCCCTGCCTGGGGCCGGGTGGTCTGGGGGTGGGGAGCAACCAGCATCACAGAGACCCCTTCTCGATGCCCGGGCTGTGAGGACCTTTCTCGGAGGGGGATGCTCGGAGTTGTAACACGGAGAGTCGACCCGACATTATTTTCCCTCTCACCCTCAGACCCCTGGATTTTCGTAATTTGCACTTACTGCAGATACCTGGACTGAGAGACAGTCCCGGCCACCGGGAGTGGGTAGCCCCAAGGAACTGCCGCCCTGTGGTGGGCAACCAACTCCGCACATCGGCCAGGCACTGACGGAGGGGTCCGCAGGTTTCTGGGGATCATCTTGCCAAGGCTGGTGTTTCTGTTTTTGTTTTTTGGGAGGTTTGGGTTTTTTGTATGCTTAAGGGAAAAAAAAAAAAAAAAGGAAAAGAGATGGGCAAACTTGGGGGCCTCTGGCAAATAGAAAAAGCTTTGTTCTAGAGGCTCAATCCAGGGCACTATCTCTTCCCTCCTACCAGCTCAGAAATTGGCGTTTCTTTCTCAGTCTGGGATGCTTTTGCTGTAAATTCCTTCATGTGACTACTTTGTTGCTAAGGCTACAAGTTCCCATCCCGACACACAAATCTTTTCCACTCCAGGAGCAGCTCAAGTCCTGGGCAGAAGTCATGACTTAAGAGACTTACTTCAAACTCCTTGGAGTGCCTCCCTGCTAAATACCTGCTTAAGTCTGGAGGTTCAAATGAAGCCCTCCCCCCGCCATCGTGTGTCGCCCCCCTCCTTCTCTCCCGAGGTACGTTTTTCCGGGACTTCTGGTAAATAGATGGCGAGAAGAAACACAGTCCAATAAGGATTAAATTAAGTAGAAGAAATCCAGGCGGTGTATATTTTGAAGCTCCGATGGGGCGTCAAACTGATGTTTAACACATTTTTTCCACTCACTGTGCACAAGTCCTCAGCCCCCATTGCCTTGTTTAATTTTTTCACCCCTGAGGAGGCGGCAATTGTGGGAGGTGGACAGAAAAAGGCTCTCTCGACCCACAGATCTTTCCCGATCTTTAAATGCCATGGGAAAGGGCAGGAAGACACCGTGTCCCCAGGCACGGCTACGGACACACACACACACACGGGCTCCTCCAGCACCGAAGGACCTGCGAGGTGGAGTACTGCCTAGTCATCCAGGCTGTCCCTAAATGAAGAGCTCAGGTGGAAGGGGTTTTTTTTTCTTTTTTTTTTTTTTTTTTTTTTTTTTTTTAGCAAGTTTGCATTTTCCCTCTTTCCCCACGGCCCCCCGNTTTTTTTTTTTTTTTCAGCAGAATTGCCTATCTCCTTCTTCCCCACTGCCCTCGCTGCTCTCTTGGTTGCATCGGTAGGGAAAACAGAGTTTTATCTCCCCGGCTCAGCAGAGTGGACACGTGTTTGTGCATGACTGAGCCCTCCAGCACCGCTGAGAGAGTAGCTCTCCTGGATGCAAAAGGAGAAAAAACCTCAACAAAACCCCCTCAACTTCCCCCCCCGCCAAACCCCGAAGAAGCCCCAGAGACGCTCTTCGCCTGGAAAAGTTAAGCGTGACTTAGTAAACGTTTGTAAATGCAAATAGAAATTAATAAATAAACCTCAAACCAGGTAGTTTGGGTGTAATAGTTTAGCAGGACTAATTGCAGACAATGAAGCTGAAATGACTTCTCCAATTAGCTGCTGGTTGGAGTTTATTTGGAGGAACTGTCAGCTCTAGCGATGGATAATTGCTTTATTGCTCACAAAACTATCATCTATTTAGAACATATGTGCTAATTACTCTGGATGGGCGTCGGAAAAGAGACCATAAATCGATTAGCCCTTTAAAAAGTCTAGGATACTCGTGAAAGACCAAACTCCCTTCCTTGGAGCTTAAGGGCAAGATTCGCACCTGGATGGTAGTCTTTCCAGAAAACTAAACTAAATTAAAATAAACCAAAATAAATTAAATTAAAAAATAAAATAAAATAAATAAAATAAAAAAAATAAAATAAAATAAAATAAAATAAAATAAAATAATAAAATAAAATAAAATTTCAGCCACATGTATGCCAGGGTATATTTGCGACCTCACAGTGGGAGGGAAAAGGGTGGTCATCTTCAATAAAGGAAAGCCTCTTTCTGTAGACCAAACTGGTGCAATAAATCACTGTCATAAACCCGATTTTCCTCTTTAGCCTTGCACTATTTTTTTCCCAAAAAGATTAGTTTAAAAATCTTTTAATTGGATTACTCTGGAAAATTAATCTCCTTTGGGCTCGCTAAGTTTGTGTACCAAATATCTGGAATTAATTCAGTGCCACAAAACGCATCCGCGATGCCTTTTGTTCGAACTAGATAAAAAAGGGACAGGTAGGGAAGGTGGCATTTTGCCCTACGCATTCATGTCCCCTCGCAGCTTTCTATGCATATTCATTGCTGTATGTGTCGCATTGTACCGCATAAAATTGCTATTGTAAAGGAGATAAACAGAACTGTTTGCTGGACTGTGTTGTGGGTCAAGACACCAGTGCGGGGTGAGGCGTTTAGGGGAAAAAGATAGAAAAAAGAAGAAGCTTTGGCAGCCCAACTAGGACTCTCCCAGGCGTCGCGCACTGAGGGTCGTACCTGGGCCGAAGCGGCTTTCCGTCGCCACCCGTCCCTGGCTGCTCCGCTGGTGCGCACTCCCTCCGCGTCGCTTGAGCTACTCCGCCCTCCCGCCCCCGCTCCTCTCCGCTTCCGCGGCTGGCCCCGGACCTGCGGCACTTTCGGGGCCGTCTGAGGGGAACTTCCCATCCCGGGCACCCGCTGGGACTCCATGGGATCCCTTAGTTTTCATCCCAATTTGAGTGTGAGCAGCATCCTCGTGAGGTGTGGTTAATTGCGGAGGCGGTGGGGAGTTAGAGGTGTAATGACTTGTCAGGGGGGTGGTGGTGACTCTGTAACGCACCGTCTTCTTTTCCCCCGCCTTTTGCAAGTAGAGACATCCTGTATCGCTGCTAAAAGAGCAATAAAGCTGGGTTCTTTTACATATTTTTGCTTAGTTATTTTCCCGGAGAAAACGGAACCTGCCGCTTGTTCCCGGTGGTTTATATGCAGATTGTGACACTACTCGGAGTCTCGGGGACAGAAGGGGGCAGGGAGCGGTTCCTCCCGGCTGTGGGGGGAGAGATGGTGAGTGGGAAAGTTCCTTCTGGGTGGAGCAGGAGGCAGGTATCACTTGTGCAGATGTCTGTGCATGTGAGCTGAGATTCAGGCTGGGCAGGTGAGGGGGCAGCACGGGGTGGGCACGAAGCAGACTGGAGGATGAGGTTGAGGAATATGAGGGCGAGGATGAGTGTGAAGGTAGGTTTTGACCTCTTGAGCGCTGATCTAGCTCGGCGCAGTATGGAATAACCTTCTCTGCCCAGACCCAAATCCCAGCCACCCTTGCAGCCTTGTCGCACCTCGTAAGTTGTGTGTGGCATCTAGAAGTCAGCATTAGATTTTCAGTGTCAGCAGCTGGTGAACTGTGAACCACCAAGTAGGATTGTCTGCGTTTAATAATATGTGACACAAACACGCTTGAAATCACATGGAGGGAATACACGCAGAGCAAGGTGAATGTCCCACGCTACAACCTGACACTGGGGGATATCGCACGAGCCCAAGTCCCGAAATTCTGCAGACAGGCGGGACATTAGTGCTCACATGAAGCCAAACACCTTCCATGCACAACACACGTGAGATCCTTGCGTGGACGTGAACAATTAGATCCCTGTTTCCAGACGGAGTTTACGTACTTGCTAAAGAGCCCTGTGGTCTGCAGTGAATTAATTACTGCACCTTGGATCCCCGCTGACCTTGCACCGCCCTCGTGTTTCTTCCCACCGCGCCCAGGTAAAAGTTTTTCAGTCCCGTGCTGTAGCTAAACAGATTAATACACGTTGACAGAATCTTTATCTCTAATCACATGATGTTAAATGAATCTTAAAGTCCCTTCTGAGACAAACGAAGAATTCTCTCTCTCTCTCTCCCGTCTCCCTGTCCATCTCCCTGCACTGTGGATGTGTCCTATGGAAAATGTTTACAGTTTGGAGGACTCTAACCTTGATTTTCCAGCTTTGAGCTCCCTCTGGAAGCGGTAAGAGCAATTACTCCATATTACTGTACATATTCCACAGCCATGGTGGATGGCAGGTGTTGTAGACGCTATTGTTTGCATCCCTCCCTCAGCCCCGCCGCCAGACCCCAGAGGCTGCGCCGACTCCTGGTCCGACGGTGGCCCCCATACCCTGCCACGCACACCCTCAGAGCCCGGGGTTCCCCGCTTGCTAAGGATGCACGGCGGTGGAGAGAGAGGCGAATTGGCGTCCTCGTCCAACCCCGCTTCCCGCCGCACTCCTGGCCTCTCCTGCCTGTACTCAGCATGGAGATTCTTACTTTCGCCCACGAGTGGAATAGATGGCTCATGTGTGGACAGGCATTTTTTTTTCGGTTTAATGTCGGGAGTGCTGAACGCCTAACGCACCGCAGGAGGCAAAGACCTCCGAGATGAGCTGGGTCTGCCCGAGGCTGGGAGTGGAGGGAGGGTGAAGGCAGTCACTGCGCCGAATGATCCGAGGCAAAAACGAGGCAGAGTGGACAGGCAAAACAACCCCGAAACAGGAAAATACCTAGAAACCCCGAGCAGTGCACATTTGACCAGAAAGCATCTGGGACTGTGGTTTTTAATTTAGACTGTGCAATGATCCTTTGGAGACGATGTAAGGGATGCGTTTGTAACGAGCTACAAAGGTGAGGGGTGGAGGCAGGATGCTGTGCTATGCCGGAGCATCCCCGAATAGCATTAAACTGTGTCATGGATCAGTGTCATGATGACGTATGACACACCACAAGGGATCATGATGAGTGACTGGCATAATAGACATGGATAGTGGACCAAAGTCTCTTCGACAATTCTTAGTCATATGTCTTGGGGGGATAGTTTTACATTCATGATCCGTTTATTTGGAGCCAATACCGGGAGAGAGACACATGAAGCACATGGCTGAATCCGTCTAAGTAGGATGAAGATGGGTTTAAATGTCACAAAGCGTTGCCGGGGGGAATCTGAAGAGGTCGCAGGTTTAGAAGCAAAACACTTGGCAAACACCCACCTGCTATTAGGCTATACCTAATTAAGCAGGGCTCCCCTGGTTTCTCCTGCCAGCCCAGGAAAGGGGTGGCTCACCCAGCATATCTCTGCGCTCCTCCGTCAGTCAGCTGCAGAGCTCTCAGGCACCGCGACCGCCCGTACCACGGGCTGGGATAACCTCCTGTCCCATTGTAAACTGTGGGATGCAGCTCGTGTCCTTCTCATCATGCTTGGGCTTTGTGCGGGCTGCGAAGCGCCGAGTCCCCAGTGCTTTGTCACGCCCGGTGCAAGTGGGGGCAGATGGAGAAGTCTCCTCCCTTCACGTCTGCCGGGCAGGCAGAAAGCACACCTCTAATAAACCCTTATTTCTGAGAAACGCACCCAGTATGCCTCTCACTATGAGCTGGAGAGCCCCGAGTTGCCGGACCTGCGGATTTTCTTTTGTTTGCCGACTTCCCGAGCTAGGAGGGAGAAATTTCTTTACTTTTTTTCCTTCCCCTCTCCCCCGAAGTTATTCCCCCTATCGGCAGTGTCTCAAGAAGGTCAAGAGGGCCCCGCTGACCCTTTGAAGGCGATCAGAACCCCGAAACCCGCCTGGGCTGGTCGGGAATGCTTGCCATTCTAGCGGAGATCACTGACAGTCTTCTTCCCGGGAGAGTAGGTTCGCGAGGCTCCCTCTTCACATAGACCCTTCAGGGACATTGACAACCTCTAGCAGAATCCCAATGAGCAGAACGAATGATACACGCCCCGAAAATAGGAGTACAAGAGGGAAACTCTCTTCAGTCTGACAGTCCTCCCTCAGCACCCCCTCCCCCCCCCAAAAAAAAATCTGATGGTCCAGATACCAAGAAGTTCACTAAATGTGTGAGCAGGTAATGTAGGGAATAGCGACACTGTTAACAGAAAACATCTAATTAACAATGATTTCATTTGATTCGGAGGATGAAAAAGCCTTTTTAAATCAGTCCAGATTCACTGGCCTAAATGCAGCCAATTTTTGAATATGGAGATTATACTGAGTCTGCCTTCTTTCAAGATGTCATCTGAGGGGTGATAGTGTAGGTGAAGTAACGTAGTTACACTGTGGAAACTTTCATAATCCCTTTCTTGGGAATTTAATTCGGTGCTTCTTCATTTTATTAGGAGCAGACTGACTCCATCAACGGCGATCTCCATGTTTAGAGGCATGACTGCTTGAAGCAATTAGGTTCCCCAATTTGCATATTTCTCCCGACCCCAGCGGCATCACTGGATCCTTACGTTTTCAACCTTTTCTAAGTAGGGGAAAGTCAGAATAAAACATGACTCCCAAGTGTGCAGGGTGGCGAAACCGACATGGAAGCGGGCTATCTAAATTACTGCTTTGCCCTTAGGATGGGAGGAGTGAAAAAATAAAATAAAGAAGTGTGCCTCCTGAGAGCACCCCATTGGCCGTCTTTCGGCAGTTTAGCCATTTCACGAGTTTCCCGTTGATTTCCAGCGTGTTGCCGAACTCCTGCCCGTCCCCCACCGCCTTCGGGGGGTCACAGTGGGGGGATGGGTGATGCTCTGGGTTCTGTCCCTCTTCCGAAACATGGGTCACGCCCACACAGGGAGAGAAAACCCGTCAGCGAGGGTGCGGCAGCCGGACCGCGCAAGCACCGCCGCCATGCCACGTGTGGTTTTGTTTTTGTTTTCGTTTTTTTGAGGCGGCGCCCGTGACCGGCAGCGGGTGTCGCTCCCCGCAAGCCCCCTCCCTCGGAGGGGTGAGGGAAGGTGTACCTTTGGATACCACCGTGTGATTTTAAAGCACCGGTCGCTGGTATCAAATCCGTATCCTTCGCTCCGCGTGGGTTTCCCTAAAAGGGTAAAGGGGTGCGAGGATGGAGGGGGAGAGCGGGTCTAATTCTGCACATTCTCTCTACCCCCAGAACCGGTGACAAACGACTATGTGGATAGCGGGCTATTCCTTGCCCTCAACCTCCCCTCTGACCCTGCCCCACATGCATCCCATGGAGCTGAAAATGTGGGTCAGGATCAATGCCCCTGGTGCCTGAGGGGCCCGATCCCGCAAAGCCTGGAGGAATTTCAGAGACCCTCCCCTTCAAAAGTCAGTTTCCCAGCCACTCGCCCATCATGGGTAAAAACAACCCTTTCCACACCCCCTCCTGGAAGTCCGCGGAGGGGATCGGGGGAGCTAGTGCTCAGCAGGTAAAGCCGTCTGCCCAGAGCTTTGCAGCAGCATGAAGAAAAATCTCTATAAAACTAAACAGGCAATCAACTGAAATCTATCCTCTTTAAATAAACTGATTCCTTAGTATTTTCCCAGTATTGTTGTAAGTTGTTGTCTGTGATGTCCCCCAGGGCTCTTTCCTCTGCTCTCTGATTTGGTGTATAAAAGCACCTCTGAGTGATGGATTACTGTGTCATTGCAGCCTGCGAAGGATTAATTTGTTTCATTGATTTCTCTTTAGGCAGATTGCCAGAATTCTCTGCTTCCCACCTTTCTCCAGGACTTCCAGCAGTAATAGACAGTAACAGCCTAAGACAAATCAGCCCATTCTTGTAAAAATAGAAACGCAAAATCCTGAAGTCCCTGGGAAGCTATAAAGAAGTTTTTTCCTTATGCTGTAGACCCACTAATTTTTAAAGTGAGTCCATCTTCTCTCCTTTCACCACTTCCCTTTTATAAAAAAGATTACCATTTCCTGGTGGGAGTTGTTTAGTCTCAAGAGCAATTTCAACAAGCAGTTGGATGTGAGCAGTGGGCATTTGACAGTCACAGAGAGATGTTTTGTTCATGCTAAACAGCAGGGGTAGGAATTACAGGAGGATAGCGTAAACTTCAAGATTCATTCTTTCTTAAAATCCCAGACCACCTACAGCTAATCAGTTATCTATCCATCTACCTATCTGGGACACTGAGATAAAATTCAGTTTGTGTCAGGTCCTGGAGTTGCTGGTTGGATGTGTGTGGGAGTGGATGAGACTGGAATCTCCTTGATCAATTAATCTACATGCTTTCACGATAATCTAATAACAAAATCAGGCCTTGAAGTGTTGGGTTGTGGTAAAAGAACAGAGCTGGTCACCCCTTTTGGTGCAGATTTTGGAACCGTGAGGGGAGAGAACGAGATCTGCTGCTGCTACTCTGACCACAGCACTGCTCTTTTCAGACCTGCTTTATCAGCAGTGGGGACAGGTCAGCTGTGCTATTCTGTTTGTTTCCACAATGCAGTACTAAATACTGTATTTATTTCATCTTCACAAGTTAAACTTTAGGTGTACTTAGTGCTACAGTAAAAAATAATGTTGTCATAGACTAGTCCTTACAGCTTGGGCTTGTGGAAAGCTGTGCCGTGCCATGCAAAACCAGCACTTTTAGATATCATGGAGAGTAGAGAAATGTTTATTTTACCTCTGTATCTGTCTTGTGATGAGTGTAGCTCAATAGCTACTTTCCAAGTAGTATTTTCACCTATAGCTACTTTTCAAAGACAGTAAATTTATTGTACTGGATAGTACATACTGCATAGCAAATCTAGGAAATTTTGAAGTCACAGCCCTATTATTTTTTTTCCCCCCTGCACTCTTGGAGGATGTTAGCCTGCTACTTTCTTTTTTAATTTTCCATAATTTCGGAGGTAATCCAAACACCAGTACTTGGGTCACAGCATGATTTCCTTGTTATCTCACAAGAAAGTATGCCTTGCCCTGCCTGAGTAATGTTCTTGTGTTTTCTTGCATGAGATCCCTCTGTGGTCTGTCTTGCTTTCCCTTCTCTGCCTAACAGGTTTTGAAGGAACTTTAAAAGTAGTCATAAGGAGTTCACTCTTGTTTTGACTCCTGGGAATCCCTTGAAATCCCTATTTTGTCTGGGGAAACGCTGCAGTGTGGGTTAGCCTGAAGAAGGACAAGGGTGGCTGCCTCCAGGCATGGCAGCCTGGAAAACGCTGTTATCCTGGGGAATGCTGCAAATTTTCCTTCAAAGGCTTCTGTGGTGTAACAGGGACCCCCTCTTTTCTGGAGTAACACAGGCCCTCTCTGCCTGGCATTCCCACTCCTGATAGTTTTTCACTGTCAAGTAACTTTGAAAATAAAGGGACGAAATGCAACAGTTCACATTTTTCCTGCTTGGATAGCCAAGCCCCAGGGAGGCTTGGCTCTGAGGGCAGAGTTTGTCTTGCTTGGAAGCAAATGCTCTCATCCCCTCTGCCCCTTCCTCCTTCCCAATCCTTTTCAGTTTACACAGGGGAATCCTTCTGCTCCTTTGCTAGGCACTAAGGAAAGTTATGCTCTTGATTAATAACGATAACAATATTCTTGGCTTGGAAAGTCTGAGTTAGGAGCAGAGAGAGATTTCTACCCCTATCCCTCCAGTCTGCAATAAAACAGTCAGAACCCATCACAGACCAAATTTAAAATGCTTAAGTGAAGCTCAATATCCTTTCATCCCTTCAGGACTGGAAAGAAACAGAGTCTGTTAGATTAGCAAACATTAACCTCTCGCATAGTTCTGAATGTAGGATTAACGCCTACTGAAGGGACAGCTGTATGACCCTCGCACACACTAACTATACGTTAGGGCTGTCGCTCTATTGATGGGGAGAAGTTTGTGTGAAAAAGTGCTCTCTGCCAGGGAGGAAAACAGACCAGAGCTGGAAAAAGACGTTTATACTCTGCTAAGATGCACTTTTAAAAAACTCAGTTCCCATTTCTGGCATCCACAGTACAGATGAGCTGAAACCTGCATGCTTCACCCTGCAGATCTGCAGCATCCAGACCACACACAGTTTTCAGCTGTGACCTGGGACTGACTCATCTTTGGAAAAAACAGACCTATGCCAATGCTGGATTTGCACATAAGTAGAGTATTGCTTGGACTCTGCCCACATGGGGTTTTGTGTCCTTTTGGGATTCTGGCTGACTGTACTTTAGCATATCTATTCCCATTTAGCTAATTTAGAAGAGACTGGTCTCCAAGATTTTTCCCCCTTACCCTGTATACTAAGAAAAAGAAGAAGTAGTGATAAATAATATGTTTGTCAAATTTTCTTTCCGTTAAAGTATGAAGTCTTCATGCTGTGAAAGCACAAGTTGATTGTTTGCTAGTGTTTGCTGGCTTAGATACAAACACTGGATTTGACTCTGGTCGCATCCTATTTTTATGTTAGTCTAACTCTTCTCATAATGTTGAATTCTACAGAAGTAACAGCAATTTCAGCGCATTTCTGAAAACAGACTTATTTTAAAGGCCCATCAAAACACCTTATTAGAGCAATCCTGAAGTCTCATCTGTCACTTGAAGTTCATATTAATAAGGGAAACAAGACAAAGGTGAGAGTAGCCGTTCTAGAATTGAATCTTTCGGTCAAGGTAACTTCTGACTGCATTAAAAGTGCTGACTGACAAGCTGTAAGGGTATTGGACTTGCTCTCAGCAGTGCTGAAACCCTGCAGTTCTGGAAGATGCAAATATTTGCTTTGGTCAGCCTGAATTGTCAGGTATAAGGAAAAACAAGCCTTCACGGAAGAGAAACGAAGCAGTCTCTTCTGATGGACACATTGGGGATTTGTGCCTTGCTAAGACAGGTCCGTATGTTTTGTAGAAGACAACTACTAGACCTTGGGCCCAACTTCTGGAAAATATAAAAGAAAAGATCCTGACTGAAAAGGTAAACATTTAGTCAGAGCTCTGATACAGTTTTTTCCCCCGTATTCAGCAGCAGGGAGTAACTTTTTTTTACTGCATTGTTGGAGGCCACGAATTTATAGTAGCATGTGTAGGTAGGCAGGGAACTGCTGGATACATGAAGGCTGGAAGTTAGGTGTTGGAGGGTATCAATCTTGCTGCTCTCAGCTCACCTCTTAGTCATTTAGCTCAAACAGCCAGATGAAGGGTTAGAAAAAAATACCATAATATAGCAAGGTACCCAAAATCTGGACACCATTATTTCTCTGGAAACATGTTCTCCCAGTAAATAATTTGACTTTTCCTCCATCAAATTTAGTTGGTTTTAATTCATCTAGAAATTTGAAGTTGCTTAATGCATGAAATGGCATTTAAGTGGTTAACACTAATGCACTTCTGAACATTATTTGGAAAGGAAGTAGATCTCTTGCCTACCCATTAACCTCTGTTATTATGGGGCTTTAAACCAGCAGCAGTAAAATTCACCTCCCTGCATTAGGTGTTGCTATATTGCAGATCAAAGTTTTGTAGTTTGCAGAACCATGGAAGGAATACCATAATTTAATCTGTTTGGTTAGAACTCAGCATTCAATGAATAACAAGTTTCTGCTTTTCCACAAAAAGTGTGAACTAAAACGCCAAATGAATTAGCAGGAATTTCTTGCTTCATATTTTACATCTTGCCACGTATTTTACAGCCATTTTTTGTATTGATAGTTCATTTTTTCCAAGTGAGTAAAAAGTATGTGGCTTACCACACTGGTGTCTCATTACTAAGATCATAGACAATGTACTGAAAATGATGGGATGCTCGATAGCTCCGGTGCTTTATGTAGCTATTAAAATTAGCTGCACCAGAACTTCTTCCAATTTACACTCTGTTAAAGGAAGTTAAGGAAATGCAGTTCTGAATCTAATCAGCTTTTCAGCTTTACTGTATTCCGGTATATCAAGAAGACCATCATTAGTAAACCATATTTGTGTATTGGTGGAGATCACGGCTCTGGAAGGGAAGTACACTTGTCTCATTCCAAAATCCACTGATTTTTAACATGACAACCATTACATATGTTCATGAGCTTGTGAATAGAAAATTATCCCTGTCAGATGGTCTTTTTAAAGAGCTCAACATGAACTTTCTTGACTAACTGTTGTAGGACTCCTTCAGCTAGAAACACTGACGGTGACTTTAGTTGTAAAAAAATGCATGTGTTTAGTCCACACCATGCGCTGCACTGACAATACATTTTGACCTCGTGCACTCCATCTTCTGTGCATTTTAAATAATTTTTTGAAATTATGTTAGCAGTCAGAAAGACCATTACAATTAACTATGATACTTCTCTTTCAAAACTGTGTTTTCTCTTCTGAGTAATGTTTTCAGGTTCTCCCCTAACATTTGAATAATAAAGACAAAAATTCTGCAGATTTTATGATGCTTTTTGTCATTTTTCTCAGCTTTTCTAACTGAGGCAAAATTATCTTGTCAGTGTTGTCATTTTGGTTTTCAAATTTCTTTCGCCATCCACTGTCTGGTCTGTGAGCACTTCCATGGACTCAAGTTCAGAATGCTATAGTTTTACTGGAAATAAAAAATGTCCCAAAACATGAGGGGTTTTTTTGTGGTTATGATGCCTCCTCCAGCCACCTAGAAACAGAGACTAGACAAGCGTAAGGGAATAAAGACAGGTATTTATTTGAAGGGCCTTCAAGGTACACCCTGGGGGAGCCAGAGGCTGCTTCCAAAAATTGGACCCCAAGATGGACGACAGGTCACGAGTTCTTCACACTTTTATAGGTTTGGTTCATTTGCATATCAGGGTTAATTCTCCAATTAAAGCCCCAGTTTAACGATGTAACGCCCCTCAGCTTGCCCCCCTTAGAATCTTTAGTTTACACATTTTGGGCCTAAAAACAGCCTGGTTGTCCTTGAAGGCAAAGCCTGGAGAGGCTTTGTTATGTCTACCCAGTACGAGAGAGCAGGAATTACAGGCTACAAGGAACTGCAGAGTTACACTCTAAGCAGTGCAGGATTTAAAAATATAAAAGTTAAAACCTAAGGCATCAGTTACACTTCTGTTGTAGTTTACATCTGATTTGATATTGTCCCTTTGAAATGACAACAGCTTTAGAGAAGGTTTAAAACATGTGCAGTGATCCCTTGTGATCATTATAAAATAGCATGGGGATGCCTACAACAGTAGGAAGGGCACCCTGGCTATATTCCAGTTTGACTAATTACGTCCTGTTTTTCTAAATTCAAGTTTATTTGTAAGCTTAATCCAAAGCTTCCAGAAATAAGTGTTTTCCCATTAGCACTTTTTGGACTTGGACTGGTTGCATTTCACTGCTAGGCGAAGCCATCTCCGTGTTCTGTGTGTTGGTTTTATTTTTGTTTGTTTGTTTTTAAAATAAACAACCTTTGGGTTTACAGGGAAAGTGTAAGCTTCTCATCTGGATGACCAATAAATGGCCACTAAAATTCTTTAAATCCTTCTGGCTAAAATAACACCAAAATATACAGTAAATTCAATTTTATCAGTTCTTTCTTTGTCATACAAACCATGAAAAAAATAAAAATTACACCAGTACAAATATAAATGACAACAAGAGGCAATTGTCTGTCAATGGACTTGCTTTGTAGGTAGGGGGAGATGCCAAGAATAAAGCATCTCTCAGCACGGGTGCACCAATCACTTAAAAATTGCCTGATTCAGTTGTCAGGATATTGAAGACATATATTTAGAAATGTATGAGATAGAAATGAATAGTATAGCAAACAAGAAGTTAAAATTTTCATATAACAGAAGCTGCAGTTAAGGGACTTCCTGCACAAAGCTAGCTGCATGGCTCAGAAGTTTTGCAGCAAAAGCTTGGAGAAGGAACTAAACATTAAAAACCTGTACTTCTGAATATGATTAACACGTATTAAACTACAGTTTCAGCACTATTTTATATTTAAGGTGGTTGTTTCTTGTTTCCATCTCTGTCTACAACTATCTATATGATTCTGCCAAACTACTGGTAAAAATACCCATTCGGATGTCATACCTTATTAAATAATCATATAATGTAAAGATGCTTCTCAGCTACAGAGAGAGGGTAAAGCAGTTGCTCTTTAACAAATGCCATGCTATATGAATTATGTAATTTCCATGGTTATAAAACATGAGAAATTGTACTGTAACAATACAATATATGCTAGGATTGATTACGCCAAAAATCCTTTCAAGACGAAAAATTGCAGGGGGATGGGGAAGGGAAAGGCTTTTTTTTTTTTTTCTACTCAAGCTTCACTTCCTAAAGATTTAGCTTCTGTGGAGAAAAACCTCACATTCAGTTGTTACATCGAGTGGTCACTCAATTTGTGTATTCATTATATGCATTAAATAGTCAAATATATTCTTTTCAGTATATATGAATAGTTTAATTTATTCTGCTGAAAGAGAGATAACTATCAGAAAGAGCAATAGAAGTCACATAATGAGATAAGAATACTAGAAAATCTGAGGATTTTAGTACAGTCCATTATTCATTCAATTCCTGGCAGCCTTTATGATTACAAATCACTTGATTGACTAACTAGACATTCTCAAAGTGAATTATGAATCAGGTTCATTTTTCCTGGTTGAGAGTTGGTACATGTTGTAACTCTTCCACTTTGTGATATATCAAGTTCTTGTAACAGTAATAAGAGATATAATCAACTCTTTATTTCAGGACAAATAAATTGGCTTTTCAAAAATGAAATGTGGTTGCTAACATTTTAACAGTGTGCAATGTAATTCCTTCCTGCTATTCTCAGAGTGCAATCTGCTGTGATGACACAGCTTTTGAATATTTGACTTTGCTGAAATTATTTTAAGAGCCTCACACCCTCAGTCCAGGCATACTGATCTCAGTGGAAATTTGGTGTTGTGTCTAAGAGCAGTGAGTGGTCCCTTTACTTGTTGAAAACAAGCCTCAGACACTGAAAACCTGGGCCACAATTTGCCCTTTTGTGCCTGGCTCTGATCTCAGCTTGGGAATACTGAACAGTTTTAAAGCTGTTTAAGTTTACTTTGAAACACAAAAAAGGAAAAAAAAGAAGAATCTCTTCTAAAGTGTGCTTGACCCTCAAGTCCTCTTGCATGAAAAAGTCCCTCAGGCTTTTGTGGAAATTATGCAAGGGGAATGACTGGCAGGCTAGGGTAGGACTCATTTGTAGAACAAATGCACAATCAGATCACAAATCCCCCTGGAATAGGTTTAGTGAGAGGTGCATTTCACCTTCAAATGACTACAGGGAAAACAAAATTTAAAAAAAAAAAAAAAAAAGACTGCTCAAAATCTGTGCAAGTGAATGTCCAAGCAGAAAACCACTATGAAGAGCATTTGTGCCCTGCATCTGCATGGCAGATGTAGCCAATAGTGCTGGTTTGTGTTTCTGGGGTGTGGTGGTCCCTGGGTGCTTATCAGGGTGCTGTCAGCAGAGCCAGCTCCCATGTGTGGTGATATGGGCTGGGGTACATGATGTATTGTTGGGTCTGCAGGACAGGGGGCACCAATCTGTGTACAAATTATATGCATCATATGCAAATACACAATTGCTCTTGGGTCCTCGGGTATGTGTGCTGAAACAATGCATCTTCCCACATGGGATTCTGTGCAACACCACCACCACCACCACAGGTCTCAGTTTTGCAGGGAGGAGAGGATTTTCTGCTGGTTAGGGAGATCAGCCTAGTGTTTGTGTGCTTATTTTATTTCCAGTAAAGGGACAGGCTGATATTCAGTGGGTTGACATTATTTATGGAACAATTTCAAAGATTTCAATCCCCTCCCTTTCCCTTCTGAAACACAAAAGCACATCTCTAAAGCAGGATCTTTTGGGAGAAAAGATGTATTACCACTTTAGTTTTGGAAGGCCTTAATGTGGTCATTCCTTTTAGAAACAATAGTTGCAAACTTCAGACTTCTTCTTTATTCAACTTTCTATCGAATTTCTAGTCTTCTAATAGCCTTAATTAAATGCTGTGTAGTTTAGATTATTATTAAATAGCTTTCATAGGATTTTTAAAATTTCTGATTACATCATGAGTACAGATTATTAAATATTCCATTCATTTTAAAATTATGATTAAGAGGATAATACCAAAAAAGATGTTTGTAACAATTTTAACTAAGCTGTGTTAATTGAGTTAGGGGATAAGAAATGAGATTTAAAGAGTGAGAAATGACTGAAATCAAAGCCTGCGTAGTGTTAAAATCAAGTGGATTAAGAGAATGGTCAGAATGAAGGAGGTGGGGGGTCAAAACCTGAACACATGGTTTGCATAGAAAATTCACTTACTTTTAGGCCATGTATCTCGTCTTTTGCAGAAATGGTTAGCAATGGTACCTGATGTCATGGTTGAACACGAAAGGTAAAAAGTGCCTGCTAACTATCAACAGGCTGCACACTGCTCATTGTCGGGCAGAGGTATGCAACAAGAATGGTCACAGAAAAATCTGCTCAAAAGTTGCCACATCTGACAGGTCTGTATCCACCGCTGTGCACAGCAGATCAGCCTCCAGCTGGCTGGGGTCACTGTTGGAAGTGGTGCATGGAGCGGCAATGGTTTTGTGGCCTTTTGTTTAATACTTGAAGTGTGGCCCACCGTTCTCCTGGTCTGACATTTATTTGTAACTGCTGTTTGACGGTGTAGCATGCATTTATCTAGGTTGTTTTACCTATTCCTCTGAAATACTGGTTGGGAGTTAAATGCCACTTTTCTGGTTACCAGTGGTCATCTCCCAGACCCTCAACATTCACTGGGCTTTACATGGGATATTCCCACCTCACCACCTGTAGCAGGAGCACAGCTCTAACTCGTCTGGAAAACAGGCAAGATTTTTTACTTGCGCTCCTTAAACTTTAACCAGAGAGTAAACGAGTAACCAGAGACACCCACATGCTGGAAGAACTTCTGGAATCATCTGTACTTATGAAAATTATGGCACCCTTTGCAGTTTCCTTCTGGGCATGTGAGAGAAAACCAATACTAGTGAAACAGACTGGGGAGAAGAATGACAGGAAAGCAAATGAAAAGCAGGGTGCAGAACTTAAGCTACCACAAAGGGATGATGGAGGCAGTGTGCCTTTGTTCAAAAGATTGACACAGGCAGCCTGTTAAGGACAGGCTAACTCACATGACAAGCATCAGGTTGGCTATCACATGTATACCGCTTGCACGTAGATTCCTTACACTCGGTACGTGCTGCCTCTTTCTTTGGAATGTTTGCTGGTTTCAGAAGTTTTGTACTGATTCAGGGCGTAAAGAGAAATCTGAAACATCATACATCCCAATGCAGCTGGGGAAAGGCTGCCTGCAAAAAACCAGCTCTTGAACCCCAAAGAGAAAAGCATAAAACGAATCTGAGTTTAACCAAGAATAATAAAATACTGTAATGACTGATGGAGGCATTAGTATTGCAGGCTTAGTTATGTAGGTTGGGATTTAATATGTACCTCTTTCTTTCAACCTTAACAGCTTTAATTATTTTAACAAACAAACAAACAAAATCAATACATCCTTAAATACTACTAATAAAAAAATTAAGTTATCATTGATATTTGAAAACAGAAATCAAAAAGAACATATTGCATTCACACCAACTACATATCAAGCAGAATGTTAATAACATTAACCTTTACTCTATCAGATATTTTCGAGAAATACCACTATATTTTTTGCAATGGCTCATATCTGTCATTTAACTGACATGTGAACTTTTCTAAGTTTGCCAAATCACTGAGGCCTGAATACCATTCAGCAATGTTAATTTTGTTTTCCTATTCCAGCTTTTACACAATTATTCTCATGGCAATCATTCTAGCCTTGAGTATAAATAATACTTCAAGTGGTTTGTTGATATCCAAAAAAATGATGTGTATCTACATTAAGAGATTCTGGAATCTAATGGGAAAACCATGCATATTATTAAGCTGAAATGCCTATTTCTTTCCTCCCAGATGGGAAGTAGTACAGGGTAGTGCCATGGCATATGCATTAATTTTATTCCTTTTGCAAATTTTAGCACATATTATTTTTGCAGATTTTGAGTCTTTGCCTCCTACCCAGTATCCAGGAGAGTTAAAAAGGAATTTGCTGCAGAAAAGATCTCAGTCTTAACAAGGACCCTGGATAACTTAGGTGAGCTGAGGAAGAAGAGCATGGGAACAGTTCTGCTCTGGAGAAGAGTAAGAGAAGAAACGAGTGTTTGGTAGGAGGAAATCCTGAGGAGGATTAACAGGGCTAAAAAGAGAGACAGAGAGTATACTGTTTTCCTGTCTCCCATATTTCAGTCCTACAGACTGGATATGCTGGCTCTGAAGGTTCTAGCAATAAATAAAGAGCACATTTAAAATAAGGAGGATTACAACCAAAGAATAATGAGAAACATAAATACCAGTGTCTGTTAATCAGTGTTGTTACCCCATTAAAACTTTGTAACAGGTTTCTTCCTAAGTCTATGGATTTCTTGCACATTATTTTCCACAATTTTATTTCATACTGCTTGCTTTTTCAAATTCCAGGCCTTTTCTTAATTTTTCTTTCTTTTAAGTCCAGTGGGGCTTTTCATTTCCTCAGGATCTGAGAAAGTCAAAGGACCACACTGTTTTGCAAACTGAATGTTTGTGTGGGAATGAGCTGTGTGGGAGCATTTTAACCAGTACTTTATAGATACTCAAAAGACTAAGTTTAAAATTGTGATTGTTAATGTTTGCAGATGTGTAAGCATAGAGGAGTCTCATCTTGAAAGACTGATGGTCTGAGGAGACACAAGACAGTACAAAACGAGGGTTTGACTTAATTTGATCAATGAAAACATTCTCTTCAGTGCTTTGCCCTCTGGGTTCCTGTAAGCTGGTCTTTGTATATGTTTGGGCTTCACAACCTGTGCCTATCACTTACAAGGAGTTGTAAGTCAACATCAGTTAATGGCTGCAGAATGTAGAGCGGGTACTGAGTCTTGAGGGAAGCCCGGGGTAAACCAGCTCGGAGGAGTGGTGCGGGTTCAAAATGGGATTGTCCTTTCACTCTGGCTCAGCCAAAGGCTGGAATAAGGCATCTACTGTATTGAGATGAAGGTGAAGTTACTCCTCCAGCTGCAAAGAGGAAAATGCATATCCACAGGTGAGCATGTGGATGGAGAAAAGGCATGTGTTACACTCCACAGCCCACCACTCAGTGCAGCTCCTGGGAGAAGCTCAACCTGTCACACACGCACGATGCAAGCTGTCTGCCTGTCTCCCTGCAGAACTGCAGCGAGGGCTCTGGTCCTCCCTGCTGTATAAAGGCTTTCTGAATTGGTGAACACATTTGTCTCCAGAACAAAAAGACAGGCACACACTGCTTGATTTGAGCGTCACAGTGCCCAGCCAGGTCAGTGCCAGCTACATAACAAATTCTAAAAACACACATCTGGTGGCCAAACACAACAGCGCATATGCAAATCTACATAAAAATTGATATTTTTAGTATCTGCTTAATCCATCTTAGTTTTAATTTGACACACCTACTGTTATGAAATGTCTTAGGGTCCTCTCTCTCTCCACTGAGCAACTATGGTCAAAACATCGCTAGTTTAGACATCTCATTTAAGTGCTACCACTAGATGGGATGAAATCAGCCTTTATTTCAGTAGTCCTTTTTTTGTCCTTCTTTTTTCTCTTCTGATCATCAGCATAGATGCAGTTTTCATCAGGATAACTTCTGTTGTCTTTGAATTCCTCTTTGTGCGGTTCCCAGCATTTCAGGCAGTGCAGCACTGCAGCATCACACCCCTTTCTGGAATGCTATTCCCTCAAGACTCCCATGGCAGAGAGAGATGGGTAATGTTTTCTGAGCTTCTTCCTCTATTTTTATTCTTCCTCTATTCCTCATTTTCTATAGAGGATCAAAATGGATTATTTTCATCTTGACATGCAAATGCCTAGGCTGTGCCCTTGGCTGAGATCTCAGCATTGACTACATAAGTGAAAGATATGGGAGTAGTAGCGTTTTAATATCGCATATGGAAGTGGCAGTCTTATTTCTTAAGAAAAAAAAAGAAAAAGTTACTGTAGTCCTTTGTGCCTCAAAATATATTAAAAAAAGCCTAATAAAAACATTTCTTGATGCACTACTGAATACTTTATTCACATGCAGTCACTGGTCTGTGCAGAGGCAAACGAACATTGTGTGCAGCTCGATATCTTATTGTTGTACTCTGATCTGCCCATTTGCCATGCCAAAAGTATCAATGGGACTAAAAGACACATGAATAATTTTACCAAGTCAGATTATGCCTCCAAATGTGAACATTTAATAAGTGATGGAATTAGAGCAGAAATAGGAAGGATTTCTAAGACTGCTTGAGAAATGCTTATAGAGATAAAAAGGTCAAATTCTTCACCAATTTTCACTCTTCACAACAGCAGTTAAGTAAATGAAATAACATGACCTGCAAATCAGTGCAGGATACAACTCTCAGAATATGTCGATACACCATAAAAGTCATCATGTGGTTTCATGTTAACACGAAAGGAATGGTATCTGACCACGAAAGCATGCACACTGGCTCACTGTTTCTAATTATTGTAATATTCTTTTTCTGAAACAACAGCAGCAGCAAAACACTATCAAGAAATTGCCTCCTGGCTAACATTCTCGGCAAACCCTCATGGCTATTTACTCAAATGAGCAGCCCAACAAGTAAGTTTTTAGCCTAAATGAAAATTATAGCAGATAAAAACTGTCAGCCTGGGAACTGAACTAATAAGGAAAAGAATTGCATGAAGCTGACAGCGCAGTTTTGAACGTTGGGAAGAATAAAGGAAAGCACAGCTACTGAAATTGACTCATGAGACTGAGGTAAACAGGAAAAATCCCCATCCATCGCTACGTCGGACACAGCTGATTAGCGTGAGACTCAGCAGTGAGGCTTAACCATGCTTTTACACATTAAAACTCGAGACAGTGTTTATGGTAGGCAGTGAATTAAGTGTGGACTGACAACGTAGCAGCGCGGTGCTACTGCTAACTCTCCTTGCTTTTCACTTGTGTACAGGAAAAGTGGCAAGATGGGGTTAGGCAACCTGGATGCATTCTTCAAAGCATTCCAGAGGAGTAAACAAGGTGTTTGTAAGAGGCTGGGGAAGCACTCTGGCACAAGGTCCTGAGCTGGCTGATTGGGGCAAAGGGTTGGAGGGGAAAGGTGCTAAACCACACTGGGCTTGTTCTGCAGAGTCCCTGGCTGCTGTTCAGGCTAAGGTCCTGGACACAGTCCACTGACAGACCTTCTGCCAGGAGATTTGTTACTACAAGAGTTTTGCTTAGACAGGATTTTATTATAAACCTTGTCTCAATCCTCCTTTTATAAAAATCTATCCCACCTTTCTCTTCTACCCCAGGAGGAGGAATATTTTGTATATATATCTGGGTGAAACACACAAACAAATCCATTTCCCATGGATAATATATTCAGAGTGATTTGCTTTTCAGAGTCAGGAGCTCAAAATCATGAATTTATTATGCAAAGTAATAATTGCAAATTATATTGGCAAACTCCATTCCAGAAAAAAAAAAAAAAGGAGTATTAATATAACTAAAAGGATTAAAAAGTACTGGCTGTTAACTTGGGGCTACTACAGATATTTTAGGAGGTTATATATCTCTGTTCCACCTAAACCACCAGAGGCAGTAGCTTTCATTTTAAAGGTCTAGTGAGATACTGCAATTAATGGGCCCACCTAGCAGCATATGTCGTGCTTGTATTGAGTGGTAAGACATGGAAAGAAAATGAAAGAAATGCTTAGTGCCATAAAAATTTGCATCTCTTTCTAGTTCATTTTTTTGTGGAAAGAAATGAAATATATCAGGGTCAGAACATGAAAGGATTTGACTCCAGTTTTTGGGTCAAGCTAGGCTATGCCTTTAGTGGGATAACTGGACAGCATATTTTGACTTTTTGGGTCTTACAGAATCTGAAATGCCTCATTAACAATCCCTTGGATATATATAACACTTCCCAAGGATGACTGGAGCAACCCAGCTACTCCATGAGAAACTAGGGGCAGGTGGCTATCTCTCCTTTGAGATGCCCACATGTCTCCTGCCTGGCTTCATCCTTTGTGGTCATCAGCTGAAAGGGGCACTGACAGCTGCCAGAGTCAGGATCTTTAATGCAATGTTTGTCAGCTACATGAGAATTATTTGTTCTGCTGGATCTCTATGTGATATCAGGGGGACTCACAAGATTAATTTGCAATCATGGTCTTCTTCACAAAAAACCCACAACTCTCTGCTGCCGTAGGAGAATTTTCCTCTCTGGCACACGTGTTCCATTAGAAAGCATTCTGTAGTAGATTATGTTATCCAGGCTAGTTGAGATTTGTGGGTAATTATGATAAGAATAAAGATAATGTGCTTGTAAACTTTGCAAGTAATAATTACAGAACTTATGGTGTAATTCACAGAGATGGTACCATTAGAAAGCAACGAAGCTTGCTAAGTTAAAGCTTCAGTGGCATTTTTAACATTTCATGAAAGCATTACAACCTGAGTGCAAGGATGGGATTCCAGAGCTCTACAAGATGTGCTTCTGTCTCTGTCACACATGCTGGCTGCAGTCTTGAGAGAGTATAGTGCTTCCCTTCCCATAAGGGAGATGCCTGAGAATCACTTGCTGCTATCAGCCCAGGAGGAACTTATCCAGATTGTGGCGTGAGAGCCTCAGTGGAGCTAGGCTTCCAGACCTTACATGAAGCATTTAAAACCTTGCCTGACTGTAGGTAAAGCCTTAAGGGATGTGCCTTTCTGAGGGGGAAGAAGAGTGAGTTATTTAGCATTTGCAAGGGACTTTGAAGACTTAGGAGCTGTGGGAGTTTACAATCCACTGCCAGCAGAGAACAAAGTGTCTAACCCTTATTACCTCACACTTTTCCTCATAATATGCCTTATCGATAGTGATTACTGTGAAAGGGGTTCCACCTTGTTGAAAAAGGTCATTAATAAAAACTGTGTAAACATCGAATTTGTTAAAATTCTCCTTTACTGAACAAAAAACTCTTCTGTTTTTCAAGCAGAGCAACAGAGATCATGACTCACAGATTGTTTACACAGATCCCAAGATGAACATGCCTTAGGACTGAAAAAGGGGAGCAGTCTGCAGCCTCCAGCCTTGCCCACCTGTGTTATCAATAGCACATACAAAGGTAAACCTGCTCCTCAGGTGTCACAACACAATTTCTCCAAAAGGAATGGAACTGTAGTATGGTCTTGGTCTTCCCCATCAGGTGAGGACAAAGACCAATTAACTCTTTTAAACATGCGGTAAGTCCAACTAAAAGCACAGTTAAAATCAGAAAAGGGAATTGGAATTCAGCAAAACTCAACAAAGCTGAATAACTAAATCCAATTCTCTTGGTATTTGTGGAGTTACTCTAGTGAGGAAGCTGTTTTGGGAACTACTTCAGGTCATCCAAATCATTCTTGATGTAGCAGCGTTTTGATATGGTTTGAGAAATTCCCGTCTCTTTTACATGTTCTCAGTGAAATTGCTATCGTGACTGATGACCTCAGCAGCAAAGAATGAGGTATTCTGTATCTCTCCATCCATTGATCCAAAGAAACTTTGCCATAAGGTTTAGCAATAAGTCTTGAAGTACTACAAATAGCAAGAACTGAACTCTACATGCCCAAAAAATGAACAAGTATGTCTTATATCATGCTAAAGTGCAATATTATTAGGGAAAACTATGGACAGAAATCCTAGTATGAGCTGAAGATGCTCAGGTTAAAAACCATGTTGGTGGCTCCCAAATTGCATCGTAACAATAATGTGAAAATGGAAAGTCAGGTCTGTATTTCCTTGCTCGGGTCTCAAATCTGTTTTTGAAGCTTCAGTTGGCCCTACTGCCTTGAAAAATGCAGAATGCTCGGATTTTACACTATTTTAACCTCCAAAATGTTTGGCAGTCTAGACTCCTTTTTCTGCTGGTGAAGAGGACAGATCAGCCCGTCACTGTGTAAGAGAGGCAGGCTCTGGGTCTCTGACTTCTGAAGATACCAAGGTGATCCTGGACTGAAGTGCCTCCAAAGTTGATCTCATGCAGGTGACTCCAGCATGCAGTCCACAATTCTGAACGAGTAATTTACGTTTCCTACCCTGCACCTCAAAACATGTTCAGAACAGCAGACAGAAGCATCTATTCACTCAGTAGACAAACAATAGACCTCATGAGTGTAGGACTTATAGGTTATTTTTTTTTGTTTGTTTCTCATCAAACTGAGAAGGGAAATACTGTTTTCTGTTAAAATACTTTGGGAAGAGGACATAGAAAGTGATAGTGCCTGCCCTCTTCTTGTAGTGCAATAGCCCTATTGTCAGAGCTGTCACAGAGGAAGAGGGACACGTGGGTCCCATTTCCCCTTCTGCCTCAGGCTGCTCAGACCCATGTTTCCTGCCCTTTAGAGAAAAGGCTCTAGTCAACGGGAGGATTCAGTATTCACCGACGAGCCAGTGAGCAAAGATGAAAGGGAGCTCATGGCTTCAGGGGTCAGGGAATCCTTTCAGTTGCACTCTCTGCTCCCAGGATCATTTCTGTTTATTTAAAGACTCCTTCATGTAAGCATACACAGTCTTGGGATAACAGAGTGACATGGTTTCACCACTTTCTGCTGACCCGCACGACATAGACTGCGCCTTGCAAAAAACCTGTGGAACACATGTGTTTTTGTTGAGTAGAAATTGAAGAGATTGGGACTATTCAATTGACAAGAACGAGTAAGAAGCAATATAAAATAGCACTATTTGAGATAATGAATTGT
Organism: Falcunculus frontatus; assembly: GCA_013398115.1. Taxonomy (NCBI): domain Eukaryota; kingdom Metazoa; phylum Chordata; class Aves; order Passeriformes; genus Falcunculus; species Falcunculus frontatus. Next base: position 47,849 of record VZRV01001951.1, read on the forward strand.
ACTGAGAAGGTAAAACAGGTTCTTTGTTTATCCAATCAAGAAAATAATGAAGAAGAAAGGAGGAAAAAATGTAATCAAAGGAAGCTTTTATTTTCCTTTTCTCTCTCTCTCTCTTTTTTTTCTTTTTAAACTAAAGCTGCAATTAACCTGTAGAACTAATTCCTACTAGGTATAACTTAGGCCAAGAGATTAGTAGGGTCCAAAAAAGATTAGACATATATATGCATAATGAAAATATTCATAAACTACAATAGGTAGAATATTATCTCAAACCCTTTTATAGAATAGCTTTCCTCTTAATACCGAGTGAATCCTGTGTACCTCTGTCTAGTCAAGGACCTTGTGAAGCACCCGTCTTTTTATCCAGAGTCTGTACTTATCTTTCTTACTGAAGAAAAAAAAGGCAATAAAAGAAGCCAGCTACAATATAATATACTCCTCCGCATTATTTCTGTTCCAGGGGAGCAGCTGTTTTATTGCTTAGATGGAACGGTGATTTTACAAAGTTAGGTGATACTTATACTTCTTATATTAGCATTTTTACCCTATAATTAAAACTCAGCCCTGGTAAATATAGGGAGAAGCATAATCTGACCACCCAGCTAGGAACGAAATATTTGAGCCATTTCCGTAAGAGGAAATCCACAACAGTGAGGTTGTGATTTTCCATTATAAGTGTACTCTTCCTTGCAACAGCAGTGAGTTGGCAGCAAAGGTCTTTGCGGAACAGCTTTGCAGTATGCCAGTAATGCAGTGGGAGAGATGGACAGCTATCAAATTTTCTGTGTCTTTTCATGCAGGCTGGGGATAAACCTTTCCCCTGCACCCTGTTACTAGGTGCACAATGACGCCTGGAAAATCAGAGAGCATTTCAGGGTTGGGCTCTTCTTCCTCCTCTTCCTGGACTTAGTTATTTAGAAATTAATAAGTACAGGCAGATCTTAAAATAATTGCAAAGGTTTTATAATTGGTTTTAGTGTCTGGGAGGCCACAGAAGTTGGGAGAAGACTAACTCTCACATTATATTAAGTCAATAGTTATTTACTGTCTGTAGTAAATGTCAAATCAGAATTTCATTTGAATTTATATAGTCTTTTCCTCTCTGATCCCTTTTTTGCTGGTCTCTTGGGCCATCTAAATTTTCTCATTCCTGAGGAAGGCTGCCCTTCTAGCCCCTTAATGTGACCCTAGGGGTGAGAAGACCAACTGGTTTTCTGTTTGCGGCTGAATATATTGTTTTACTGTTATGAAAACATAGAAAGGTCTTGCCTTGCTACCAGACCCACTATCTCACATTGTCAAATTCAGAGAAACAGTTTCACTGTACTTATATCCACCACAAAGAGTTGAGCACGGAATACTGGATTCCTGAGTGTCCTTGTGACCTCAGGTACTACTAAAGTTTTTGCAGTCCAAATGTGTTCACTGCCTTAAGTGTCCAGTAATAAAGAAAGCTTTTTCTACCAATAAAAATTTATTAGCTAAATTCAGGTGTGAATGATATTTAATAATTCCAGAGTCCCTTTACTCTTCGTTTATAATTTGTCACATTACTTTATTACTGTTTGCAAAAGTAACAAAAGATGTTGCAACAAGGATTCATTTGGGAAAATTAAACCTGCAGTGGGATTTCAGATGCAGGCATTTGTTCTCTGGGATTAGACATCAGCAGCCTGTGGAATTATTTCTGACATTTCATCCATCATACACTCAGAATAACTAAACAAGCTGGTGCTGCTCTCTTCCTGCTCAAAGAACAACTTTCACAGAACCTTCCCAACCTATTAGTGTCAGGAAATTGTGCTTGGAAAGTTCAGAGAAAAAAAGAAAAATCTTCCAAAAGTGAAAGGCAGAGATCTTATCCTGTGTCAATAACATGCATTGGGAAGTCTGTTCGTAAACAGATCTTTAGCTGGTGTAAATGGGAATGACTTAACTGGTGTATGTATATCGATTTAGTTTAGTCCTGGAATTTTTACCACAGGAGTGACTACACCTACAGCTGTGAGAATCTGGACCTGGTTTTCTAAAAGCAAGCCATTAAATTGGTATTAGGTGGAATGTAAGGTGGACTGCTTCTTTTCCTCTTCTTCGTTTGAAAAAGTAAACTCTAAAGCGCGTAAGTTTTCAGCATAACCTCTTGCACTCTGCAATTTTCAGTCCTTTCTTGAATCTCTGAGGACATACTTTGGTGGCCAAAGTTTTTATTTCAACCAGCTCCTTCCAGGCCGAACATGGTCAAACCAGACTAACTGTATTATGCGAATACCATAGCATCAGTGAAAAAAACCAATGGGCTACATCATTATTAAAGGATAATAACCTTTTAAACTATATTAATTTTTTTTTTAAGTACACCTCAAATAGTGTCCATTCTGGACAGACCTTCAAGGATTTTTTACACACATTTACAGGAGGTTTCCCTCCCCACCCTACCTCCTCCCTTCCCCTGCTTTAAAAATGAATATAACGCGCTTTGATGTAGCATGGTCTCACACTGAAATCTACAATCATACACCTAAACTAACGGAAAAGGTAAAATCACCAAAAGGGAGGTTTTAGAAACAGAATGCATAATCAGATAAATGAGAAGAAAGTTTTGAAAAGGATTGCAAAGGAGTAATATAAGATATTGCTGGTGTGCTTCTTACTTCATTATTGTTTTCCTTCAGTAAAAGTTCTATCAGCTGGGGAGAGTTACTCACATGTTTGAAGCTGGGTCTAGTTTCTCTGAAATCAGATTCCTTATTCCCAGGACTCCACTCCACAGTGCCAGCACAAACATACATCAGCAGCTGCACAGCACTTTAAAAAGCTAGCAAGGACCTATCAAGCAATTACTCCATTTCAGATCTCTCTCCATTATTTTCACTGAGCAAATCTGAAGTTGGGAGAATCAAAGTCAGAGAAAGCAAATAAGCGTTTTGGAAGTCTGAGTGTCTCATCTAAGGAGTGAAACTCACCTACTGCTTAACCTTGTAGGTAAGAAGTGCTGATGTGAAGAATGATTCCTTTCCCACAAATAAAGCTTTAAAAAGTACTTGGATTTTCACTCTGATGAACACAGTGAGTGCTGGTGCACTGAGCTGGTGTCAGCCTTACTTCTGTCAGGGGCAAGTGTAGCTCTGGTTGCTTGTGCACTTGGGGAACTGTGCGCAAGCTGATTTCGCCTCTGGTGGAATCCCCTTTGAGTAGGGGGCTGTGCTGTGGATGAGTCAAGTAGAATGAAGCGAACGAAGAAACTAAGTTTGAAATTCTTGGATCACTTCCAAAATTAACTTTTGGTTGTAGTTGCTGTTATTGAACCTACATTTGTGTTGTTTTCTAGTGTGCATGTGTGTGTCCGTGTGTGTGTGAAATACAAGCTATTGCAGACAGACATCGACTTTTTTGTACAAACAGGTGCACACTTATCCCGTGGCCTGAACTTGACAAATAAGAGCATTAAAAAGCTTCACATAAAATAAGCAACAGTGTAACCATGAACTGCCTTTGCTTTAAAGGTGTCGGTGTGGCTGAGGTTTGTTAATAATACTTGTGGTGTCGCTTGCTTGACACCAGCAAAGACAAAAGCCATTGCAACAGAAAAGCAGTAAAATCTCAAGCAGATCTCTGCAAGCGTATGAGAAAAGACAGGCTTTGCTGTTTACCCACAAGCTGTCTTTTGGCTTGTATGGTATTAGTTAATGCCAATAGAAGTGCTACACTGAATAATCTGAGAAAAAAAGGAAAAAAAACCTCATGCAGATACAATTTACCATAGTGAGGAAGTCAGAAAGTTTCAGGACAACAACCTCATGCTTTACAGTTTTCTAATATTTTAGCTACTTATCCATCCTTCCTTGCACTTTCCCATGTGAACATTAAAATATTGACTGAAATGAACGAGAGAGAGCTTCTCATATGTGCAGTTAGATAGATATGTCTATAGCTGCGGACACAGGATTTTGTGAATTTTGATAGCACACTTTTGACAGTTTCCCACAGCTGTCATCTAAAGCAAAGCTGTGGGACTGTGGATAAAGAACCTTTACCCTTTGTTTCCCTTCCTTCACCCCCAAAGCAGTGAGATTTACCCTAGGTGAGAACCCAGGGTGAATCTCCCTACTTGTATCCTGCTGGCAGAGGTGGCCAATGTTACTGTGAGATAGATCACTCAAACTCTGCCGCTGATTTACAGCCTGGTTCTTCATCTATCTTCCTTCATTAATGTATGTGTAAGTGTATACAACTGATTAGATGTCTCCAGTACTAAAATTTCAGCAAATTGTGCTTCAGTTGGAACAAATACTTTCCCACCAGCAATTTGTTAATTTGTGAGCAGGTTCATGAGCAGTTCTGGGACTTAGGCTTATAATCATCTTTATATGTGTCTTTTCCATCTTTGTCCTGGACCTGTTTAATTTCTCTGAGAGCACATTTTTTAGAGCTGGGACAGAAAGTAAGAGAAAAACAAAGCAGGGTGGGATGGCTTGGAAATACTGCCAGGCTTTGCATAAAACAGTAGTTCAGACATTCACCCAAAACATCAGAGGATCAGTCCTAATCCCTGAATCGGTTATAGAACTGCATCAATGCAAAAGACAGCACTGAACGCTTTTGGAGAGATGGGGTTGGATGTCAGCTTGAGGGAGACATGTATAGATCTGGATTGCTGCAGAACAGAGACAGGCATCATCTCAGTGCTAAGGATTTCCCAAGATGCTTTAAAATTGGTTACTTTATTTATTTTTTATCCCTCTAGACGTTTTTTGAAAATCTGGTTCTGCTCCTAAAACATTCACAAGCAAAGAATTATATTATCTGTAACTGAATACTTTGTAGCAGACAGCTTTTTTAATGAATGACTCGCCTAAAATTTCTGTCTGGAAAAAGTGAAATTATTTTTTCAATCTTGACATTGGAGGCAGAGAGTCTAATGTGTGCCCCTTATGTGGCGGCAACAACTTTTTTGATTTATGCAAGCAGACACAAATAGTCTGGAATAAACAAATCTTGAACAACAGATGAAGCTTGATCACTTGATCACCTGATCACTTGATCACCACAGAAGAGTGGTTCTGAAGATAATGAGAGAATCTGGCAACAAAATAGTACTCCACCCTCCTGTACTGATCACATAATTAGGATGTGAACCTCTATGCCAGATTTAACATCACTTTCTAGCACAAGGATGGAGGCTCAAAAACCATGTGCCTTTCATGACGACCCTTGAAGCCCCATCTCCTATATGAAGCAAAATACAGCATAGAAGTTAGGCCATCCCTTGCCTCATATTCCTCAAACTGCTCTCTAGTTCTAAGCTGCTTACAACAACAAATTTTGAAAAAGGTTAACAGTTAAAAAAAAACAAGGAGAGAAGGCAAGACACCCACGACACATGGCAATAGTCCTGCCCAGCATGAGAAATCTCTTTCAAACAAAGAAGGGTTGGTTGGATACTCATTCTGAAGTGAACATAACAACCCTGCTGTACTAGTCTTTATTTCCTGACCTTTAATATCTGGATGAGAGGAACTACATTTTAGACAGCTAAAGCTGGGTGAGTTGAATCCCAAACATGTTTTACAGCTAGATATTTCAATTAGCAGTATAAAACCAAAGTCCCTGTTAAATAAATATAAGTTTTATAATGTTTTATGGTAATACCTATGCATTTCCCAAAAGACATGGAAAAGTTTCAAAAGGTTTTGATATAATTTCATGTATGACAGCTGAGAGAGACAGAACAAGGCCTAGGCTGCAGATAACAGCTTCCTCCTGTTTTTCTGAATAGCCTTAAAAATTCACTGCCAAAGAACTAGACTAGGTGTACTAAGAACCCTAAGGAGTGGTACTAGGCTGGGCTTGGTATATTAAGATTTGTCTCAAGAGAGATACTATACTGGCTAGATTCCTTTCTAGCTTCTTTCGGGTTTCTGCCTTGTGGTCAAAGGTTAATAAATATGTATTCAAATTATCTTTTGCCACATGCATGTGCATTATGAAGTGAAAAACCTGACTATTTCTACACATCAAGTTATACAACACTGCAAGAGTCAACGATGGCAAAACCAGGTAAAATTGTGGCCCTGTTAGTGAGAGGTGCAAATTTGATTTGATGCAAGCTGGGGAAGATTTCCGAGTAAAATTTGTAAATGTCTTCATTGGACATCATGTCCTTTGTCTCAAGCACCTAAAGTCATAAATGCCTCCAATCAACATGGCATCAGAAGGCATATGGAAGAGTTAGTGTTCAAGCACTGTTGCTAAAAGTATGGTTTTCTTACAAGAAAGGTTAGCCCTGACCTGAAAGTTTATTCTGTGATGCAATCACAAAGACCAATTGATCACTCCAGCAACCAGCACCATACATGGAATTTAGAGTAAACTGCTCATCTTTAACCTTCCTTGAGGCTCATCTGGTGGTTTGCAGTCACTCTACACACCTGTTGACATCAACAAGGCTGACAGAAAAGTATGTCAGTGATTGCAACTTCTTCTTTGATTAATTGACTCTATAATTTGTCTTTTTGAAGGGGGAAAAAAAAAGATACTATGTCATTGACTTTTTTTGAAAGAACTGTACCTTAATCAAATATAATTATTTTTCTAGATTAAACCATTACAACCTCTTCCTATACTAACAAATGTTGTCTTAGCTCAAATGTGGTATCAGTAAGAAGGTATTAATGTATTGACCTAAAATAAGTTGTGCCAGGGCTTGTTTGTGTGTGGTGTGTTCTGGAAAGTACTGTGCCTCCTCCATCAGAATAACCTACAACACAGGCCACACATCACATAGTACTGAGTTCCTCAGTACCCTAACTTTCTAAGACAATAAATTACCACTGGTAAGTCACTGAATATTTAGACAGAGTAGCAAGTAACTCACAAATGTCCAACTATTTTTTTTTAAATTTAACTTTTGAAAAAACTGAACAGACAAAAGGCAACAAAAATTTTTAAGATGATAACTTAAGCTACATGAAGCATCAAATTATATTTAAATACCTCCTAAGAACTGAGCGGTCTTGTTTTATTCTTATCTGTGTATCATTTTACCCAATCAGAATGTTAATGTTCCTTTTTTCTTATAGGTATAAGACCATGCTATTCACACTGGTTTTCATGTATAACAGATTCCAGCTCTATCTGGTGCCATGGTGACTATTCATTTCCTACTGGTGATCACCCCCACATCCCATGGCTAAAATGAGAAAAACAGAGCGGGATCACAAGACTCTGTAATAGTAATATACACTTTACATACACTCATATTCGAGCACTGAAGCGAAAACATTGTATTCTGCTTCCTTACTTTGCCATTTGCTTGGTGAAAACCTTAAAAATTAATTGGAGATCAGTATTATTTCTTGAGCTAGTTTCCACTTTTTTTAATGTTTCTTGCCAAGATAATTTGTGCAGACCCTCCGATGCCAAATATCAGGTACATAAAATAGAGATATTTGTGGACAACATGTTGGCAAAGTATTTAACGTGATATTCTTCAAAAATGGTGAGTACTTTCCTCATTATGCACAATTTGGATTGTACTAATGCAATTACTGGTGCATGTACTTCGTATTGAGGCTCTTAGGACATTTTCATATGTTAGGATATAACTCTGCCATACCTTTCTGTCTACTGCTTTTTCACTAGTCTTTGAAAGACCTTGTCTCCAGCCCCAGTTGGAATGCAAGAGTTTAATTACAAATTTGCAGATGTTTTCCATCGGCTACATAGAGTTGGATTTATGTTTCATCAATGAATGTACATTGGCTCTTACTTGACTATATATGCATGTACACCTCAAATACATGGGCAATGAATAGATCCTCAAAAAACCAAACCCAAAACACTCAAGGACATACTTTCTATAGCACTGAGAAACAAGACATTGACATCAGGGCTATCACTTTTGCAGTATGTACAGAGATAGGGAGGAATCTACAATATAAACGCAGAGAAAAGTCTTGGTTTTCATTCCAGTTTAATTATCTTTCACCCACGCACTGAAAATGGGGATGCATCCTCTCTCCACCTGAAACTAGATACTTGAAAGATTGGCAGCTGCCTGCAGAACAGGCACATCTTGCACTTAGTACCAGGTGGGCAATGTTTTAATCACAGCTGTGGTGATGAAAAGGCTGGGAGGGCTTACATTTCATGCACTGACCTAGACAAACACAACACCACACATCTTTGTTGCAACCCACACTAGTTCCCTGATTCAACTTTTCCTACACACAGAATCACAGAATCACAATAGGTTGGAAGGGACCACAGTGAGGCATCTGTTCCAACCTCCCTGCTCAAGGGGGGTCCTCCTGGAACAAATGGTGCAGGATTGTTTCCAGATGGTTCTTGAATATCCAATGAGGAAGACTCCATGTCATCTCTGGGCAATCTGTTCCAGTATGTGGTCACCTGCATAGGAAAGAAGTTCTTCCTCATGTTCAGGTAGAACTTTGTGTGCATCAATTTCTGTCGCTTGACTCTTGTTTTGTTGGTTTGCAGCACTGAGAAGAGCTCGAATCTGTCCTCTTGATACCCTTCCTTTAGATATCTATACACATCTATAAGGTCCCCTCTCAGTCACCTCTTTTTGAGGCTGAACAGACCTAACTCCCTCAGTCTTTTTTCATAAGAGAGGTTCTCCAGGTCCTTGACCAACTTAGTAGCTCTCTGCTGGACCTGCCCCAGGAGCACCACATCTCTCTCCTACTGAGGAGCCCAGAACTGCTCACAGTACTCCAAATGTGGCCTCACCAGGGCTAATTAGAGGGGCAGAATCATCTCTCTTGGCCTGCTGGCAGTGCTCCTCCTAATACATCCCAGGATTCTTTTGGCCTTCTTGGCCGTGCTGGCTCACGGACAGCTAGTTATCCACTAGGATCCCCAGGTTCTTCTCCTCAGAGCTGCTTCCCAGCAGGTCAGCCTCCAGCCTGTGCTAGTGCCTGGGGTTTCCCTCCCCAGGTGCAGGACCCTGCATTTATCCTTTTTGAATTTCAGAAGGCTCTTCTCTGCCCATCTGTCTAGCCTTTGGAGGTCCTTCTGAAGGGCTGCACAACTCTCTGAGGCATCAGCCACTCCTCCCAGCTCTGTGTCATCAGCAAACTTGCTGAGGAGGCACCTGACCCTTCATCCAAGTCATTGATGAACAAGTTAAACAGCACCAAACCCAGCACAGAACCCTGGGGCACAGCCCTAGTGACAGGTCTCCAGCAGATCTCAAGTTCTGTACCACTGATCACAACATTCTGGAATCTGTTACTCAGTCAGTTCTCAATCCATCCTTGTATCCATTCATCCACCCTACACTTCCTCAGCTTGCTAATGAGGATGTTATGAGAGACAGTTTCAAAAGCCTTGCTACAGTCAAGGGTAGATTATATCCACTGCTCTCCCCTCATCCACCCAGGTAGTTTTTTCATTGTAGAAGGCAATCAGGTTGGTCAAGCATTATTTACCTTTAGTGAATCCACGCTGATTACTCGTGATCACCTTTGTCTTCCACACTGGTAGACATGGCCTCCAGAATAAGGCACTCCATTGTCTTTCCAGGGGTTGAGGCGACGCTGACTGGATGGTAGTTCCCTTTGTCCTCTTTCTTGTTTTTTTCTGAAGACTGGAGTGACCTTTGTTTACTTCCAGTCCTCAGGCACCCCTCCTGATCTCCCTGACCTCTCAAAGATGATTGTGAGAGGCCTATCTATGGTGTCTGACATCTCTCTTAAAGTTCATGGATGCATCCCGTTGTGGCCTGTGGACTTGAGGATGTGAAATTTATTTAGGTGCTCTCTGACACAATCTGCTTTCATTAAAGGAAGGACTTCCTCCTGACATTCATATACCCTGGTCTCCTGGCTTAGAGATCCTCGAGGGCTGATGTCATTGGTGAAAACAGACGCAAAGAAGGCATTCAATAGCTGTGCCTTCTCTGCGTCCTCTGTTACCAGAGTCTGCCCTCCATTTACTAACGGGTCCACATTATCCTTTGTTTTCCTTTTGTTATTTATGTATTTGAAAAAGCCCTTTTTTTCATCCTTGACATCCTTGCTAGATTTAATTCTAGATGGACTTTGGTCTTTCTAGACTAATTTCATTTCTACTTATCCTGACCACCTCTCTATATTCCCTCCAAGTGGCCTGACCTTGTTTCCATCTCCCAGGAACTTTTTGCTTATAGTTAGAAGTGACAGGGGTTTATTCATTCATGGAGTTTTCTTGTGCTCTTGGCCTGCCGTGTTCTTGAGCCTGGAGGAGGAGAGCCTTTAGGACTGACCAGCTCTCCTGGATCCATCTTCCCTGCAGGAAAAGAGGGGTCTCTGCACATATTCCTCTCACTGAACAGTCACAAACATAACTTGTTTACATGCTCCTGTGTCTTGATACATTGCTGAGTTTGGCCTTCTAGAAACCTTGGTTTAATGCTTCCCCATCATCACAGCAAACTGCCATTTTGTGTCTACTGAAAAACAGGAAAAGAAATTAAATGGATTTCAAAACCCCTCTTAATTATTGACACAAGAAGGCAAAAGAGTTGTCCTCTTGAGTCTTGAAAACGGGTGTAAATTGTCAAAGCTAGAGAGCTCCTCTCCAGTAAGTTATTCTCAGTAAATTTGGTCTGTTCATTGCACACATACACATATAGATCTGTCTTTATATATGCGTTCACTTCGTGAAAAGCATTCTGGCTACTTAACAGGCATGTGGGATCCTGCATAAATTATGCTGATTCTATATGATTCAAACTATAAAATATAAAATTACATCTCATTTTCAATACACATATACACAAACTGTGTAGAACATGAAAGATCAAACTGGAAATTCTTCATTCTCATTTGTGAATTATGGTTTTTTCATCCCACAATCCCATTGATTTCAACTGGGCTGAGTAAAAGGTCTCATGTAAGTCCACATTCTGGCCTTGTTTTGAAACCACATCAAGTCTCCAACCTTGCAATCTGATCTGTGCAAAGACAGTCACATGATGTCAGTGGGCTGTTTTTCTGGCGTGGGAAGAAATTTCATGGATCAAGGCCATAACAGTTAACTCAACTACCCAAACAAGAACATGACAAAGCTTCACTGCAGCATTTAATCTGATGTTTTTTAGCTTATATTAACTTTTAGCTTCAGAGATGTGTAGTGTTTCTCCACCAAAAAAGTGTAATATTCTTAAAGTATTCTTACAGCTTTAAGATGACAAACATCACACAAATGTTTGAGAATGGCAATGTAGTCACTTCTGTAAGTCTGAAGTGGACTACAGCAGCAAAATGGCAATGCCTACAGAAAAGGTGTTCCTTTGGATCCTCCTGTTGGATTCTTGCACGCTTGTTTGTCTTGGCTGTCTTATACTGAAGTTTCCAGTTTGCTTATGGGCAACATGGGTATGAAAGCTCAGTCAGCCACCCAAAAGGTTTAACAGACCACTAGACAGAGGTGCTATTTCTGCGACAGTGAAACAGAGGTACCTACCTATATTAGACAGCTGTACAGTGCCAGTCTGCTGTCACTGCTATCTGTTTTAATATTACCAGTGATCAGAAATATGAATACTCTCTACAGGGTACTTTTCAAAAACTTTTACTGGACTCTGCCTAGCACATTCACTATCTCCGCAGCACTTCAGCGTGTTCTCTTTTTACAGATATATCAGATATTTCACTCCTTTAGTGATAGATGGATGCACCCACAAGAACCATGTGGCATCAGTGTGCAGCCAGGTGTGCATTACAAGTAGAAAGACTGGGGCTTGACATGAATAAAAGTGTTCTATCATATTATACGTGAGTTGATCTTTAATGATTTTATCTGACCATTATTTTTTTATGGCATGATCACCACTGTAGATTTGTTGGTTATCAACTGTTAAGCCCATATCATGAAGTTCCTATGCACCTATAGTTTCAGATTTTGAATATATCTTCCCCAAGCGTAAGCAAAAATGGTGAAGGACCCAGAAGAAAAACTTTGCCTTTGGGTTTCAGAGGCTCTTAACTTGTAAATCAACACTGATCTGCTACATGTCTACAGCTGCTTGTCCATGTTAGAGCAGGACTGGAATGTCTCAGATCCATGCAGAATTGAATTCTTTCTGCATCTCCTCAGCTCATGAAAAATCACATTGCTGCTTACAAAGGTGCAAAGGTTGAATAAAATTTCATTTCAGATGGTGTGAATCCAATCCATCACCCGATTTTGGTTTGCCATTTTGATAATTACCAGCAGCTGCATAATGGCTTGAAGGGCATCCCAGTAGGATTTCTCCTTGCTGGAGAAGAGAGCTGAAGAGGTTAATCAAAACAGGTACAGCCCTCCTTACCTGTTACCACTTCTGCTCATCTCCCAATCAGCATCTGTCTGATCTGTGTGTATTCAGTACAGTATTCCCTGTCTGTGCTCTCAGAAGGATCTGAATGCAGCTGTCAACATCTCAATCAAGGCACAATTCTAATTAGATTTCTCTGTCATAGTGGAAGGAAACAAACTTGGAAAGTTGCTCCATGCCATATTTCAACCACCAACAGTAGTTGTTTTTGATGAAACTTCTGTTATGGTTAAAAAAAGGATGTATTTGTAGTTAACTTCATGCTTTCACTTAAGAAAGACTTTTGGAGCAAAGGTGAAAACCAAAAAGCTTAGCCCGAAATGTAAAGGCATGAAAGTAAAGGTTAGAAAAAATTAAATACTTAAATGTAGGAGCTTAAAATGGAAACTGGTGCACCTCTTTAGCTATGGTTATTTTCTGTGCTAATCTACCTGTCTGTATGAAACAGACGAAGGCAGACACATTATCAGTGTTGAGTTGTTTTTGCAGTCAGAGAAGGGGATGTCTTTAACAAAATAACTACTTGCATGAAAATCTTAATAATATTGCCAGAAAAATTAATGCCACCGAGTACAAAAAGTATTCAAAACAAATAGGGGTCAGGATCAGGAACACTGGAATGTGAATATTCAATCAAACAACAGAAATTATGTTGGGCATGGTATGTAAATGATGGGTGCCTGGGGCCAAAAGTTCTCTATAGCAGAGCCAATAAGATATTAAAAACACCCCACATGACTGTTTTTTCAGCTCATGAGAAAATCCATGTTGAAAACATTTGCTGTTCTAACAGCAAAGCCAAACGTTCCATAGTGCAAGCATTAAGAGGATGTATAACCTGCACGGTATTCACAGCTAGGAAAACCATAAGAAGGAGAGATGCTTCAGGAGAAAAAACTTGCTAACCAGAGGTTTTTACATTGACCACAGCAACCCATGTCCCACATGCTGATTTCTCAAGCAAACCTGTTGCCAAGAGAAATTTTTTCTTGGACTGTTAAATTCATAGGATGTGCTTGGCTTGCTTCAGGAGCGCAGAATTTTATTCCCCACACAAACAGCTCTATCTAGCTAGGCTGGATATAAACAGAAAGACTGCTTCACTAATTACTTATACAAAGACAGCTGAATTCTGGAGGAGTCATAGGAACTGGAAGTTGGTTTACTTTTGATTCTTACTGTGTTTTTGACTTTCAGGGCTGTCAGACTACAGAAAATCAACTAGACCTCGATCCACAGGAGGGTAATTCACAAGTGATTTTTTTCCCCCTGAGAGTACTGATACTACTTGTTTAGTAACAATAATTATAAAGTATTTATATAAAGCACAGTCTTTACTTGGACAAAGAATTTGTCTTCCAACCTGCCTCACTGGCTTTTGAGACTACTGGTATGAGTAAGGAGTGCGCCACAGCTACCAGCATCAACCTTGCTGCAGACGTTTGCACTGTGAGAATATTCTTACATGTCCTGGAAATTCATTACACTTACGTGTTCCAGCAAACAGTGGCTTTTTCAAATCAAAATGACTACTTCTATGAGTTAAGTGGAACTTATTCGTAAGTGTTTTTAGATTCAAGTCAACCGGTTTTCCCATATGGACCTCCTTCTTTCCCCTTTTCTACCCACTTATAGACCAAGGAGTTGAAATCCTGAAACAAGATTAGCAAGGGGAGTAAGAGAAAAAAAAATTTCCTGATGCTTTACCTACTGTCATCCACATCCTCTCACTTGTTCATGAAATGCAGCCACAATAGGGAATATATGAAATAAGTTCCCAGAAGTTTAAAGCAAAGCGACAGTGAAAGGGGGTGAGAGAAGAAAGAACAACGCAGCCAGTGGAAAAAGAAGTAGCATTTTGGACAGACAGAACACCGTGGATCTGCAGTCACCTAGGACCGTAAGCTGAACCTAACTCTATTTTAAGAACATTTTAAGGGCTTGTGGGATTTGGTCTCAGTTTAGGCTCTGGGATTAGCATTCCACTTGTGCAAAGTACCATGGAATTTTAATGAATACAAGTAGTCAGAGTTTCTGCTCTTTCCCAGAGATCTGTTTATTTGCTAATTTAGAGACACGTTTCACATCTGACTTCAGTGGTGTATTTGTACCAGCAGCATACTGAGGCGACGGTTAAAAAATCTAATGCTGAGAAAAGTGGCATCTGTGAATCATATATAGTCCTAGATACACACATGAATGTTTCTCCAGCTTAGATAATAAGATTTTGAAACACTGCAATGAACACAAAGATCTAAGAGTCCAGTCCACTTTGCTGTTGTGAGAGGTTTCTGGATTTAAAATAATGGGAAAAAATCAAGATATTATTTAAGTTTCTCTTCTAAATGCATTACTATTTTTCCTTAGGAAATGAGTCTCTAGGACATGATTAACTTAGCACTTGTTTTTGTCAAACAGAATTATTGTACTGAACTAACACATCAGGCCCTTTACGCTGGGTCTTCAAGGGGAGTTGGGTATTTAACTCAATTCAGTAAAACCAAACAGTCAATTTTCAAGGTCTCTCTCTTAGCTACTCCTTGTCTTTATTGCAGGTTTTCTGAATTATTTTTCCCTTTAAAATTTTCCGTTAGAGTTGTAGGAACCCACCAGCTGCAAAAATGAGGGGAGCTCGGTCAGAAATTTCTCGGTCTCAAAATGACCATCCAAAAACCTTAATGTAGCCTGAGAATCAAGATGCTTGATCCAAATTTAAAATTCTGAGTGAGTGGTTTATATGCCTTTAAGAAGACTGTTCAAGCGATTTGTTTTTAGCCTTAAGATAAGGCGTTGTGAGATGTGTAGTAGATGTTTCAGGATGAAGTTTTAAGCCTTTCATTGACATTTGCTTTGGCAAAAAATTAAGTAGCTGTCTATATAAAATCTGGTCACACAGTCCTGGAAATCTGGCTGTATTCTTTTTGTTAATCAAAACCAGACAATAGTATGCAATGTGGTCTTTTTAATTTCAATAGCATTAAATATTTTGGATATTAGCTGCTTCTTAAAATGACTATAAATTTCAACAAATACCAAGAAAGACAACAGCTTCAAACAAAAGCGGAAACACCTCACCACATCACCCAAATCTTCCCAGAGCATTTAATACAACATTTTTGGAGCTTAACTGCACTCTCTAGTGCAGTTTCTGGAGCTACAAAAATCCCTTCTATGTCACTTAATGTCACAGACTATAGTAAACGACTATTTGCTGAATTTTAATATTTGTGTTTTTGTTGTAATTTAAGAGTCACTTAAAAAAAATTGCTATAAACTGCTGGAGCACAGTCAAGTTTTGATAAAATCTGGCTAGATGACATGTTCTCCTCATGATATATTTGGCAGAATGAATATTCATAGCTGAAGTTGTGTTCCCTGAAATACGAAGTTTAAAACAGACATGAGATTGTGTTCTTAACAGCATATATGAAACAAATTTTTAAAAACAGCAATATGTGAGGCTAATGACTCAAATATGACTCAAGCAAATCGACCACTTAACTGCCCAGGGTGTGCACACCCATCACTGGAGGCAACTGCTGGTTGTTGAACAAGACAAAGGAAGAGGCTGATAGGAGGCAAATCCTGTGAGGGGGTATAGTGATTTTATTATGCCAATGTCCTCCCTTACATAATGGCTCCAGTGGGAAAATTCCCCTGTGAGAGAGTACAGGAAGTTCAAAGTAGCCTGAAGATATTCACCTCTTTTGATGGGCCATAGCTAACTCAAATGTGCTGACAGGAGAGGCAGCTGTACTGTCTTAAGCAATCAAAGACTCCTGAAGAGTTCCATAATCCACAGTATTACATCATTCAGTGTGAAACTCCCCACTCCAGGGGAGGTACCTGGGCATTCCCACCTGATATTAAAAACGAATATAAACCTAGTGAACTCCAATGTTTTGTGGGCTTTCCCCACTCCTGACAGATCAAGACAGTGACCGTCACTTCGACCAACAGACAACAAAATTGCAACAATAAAGTCTTCTTGCAGCATCCAATAGGTGGTGACTCTATAACTTTCTAATTTCTTTTTCCTATTTCTTTCTATTTATACATCACATTTACTGTTAAATAAAAATCCATTCTATTGACTTTGGCATATGGTCTTTTTTGCAATAACCACACCTTAACACTATGTAATTGTCTTTTAAGTCAATTACTCTGTTGTTTCTCCTCGTGACTCTACTCTCCCCAAACTGGATCAGCTAAGTTTTTAATTATTATTTCCCAAATAAGAAAAAAAAGGATGAAAAATCAAGAGCAAAGTTCACATGCAAAGATTATAATCTTCTGCATAGTTTTCCATATGTGAGCATATTCAAGATAACGTTCTTATTGACGTGGGGGCTGCTACTTTTAATGGTGCTTTTTTAATTAGTAAAGTCAGTAGCAGTAAAGCCTTGGACTTGGTAGCAAGAAGTCAGCTGCGTGTTTACATCCTTAATTTTGTGGCTATAAACAGCCACATCACATTTCCAGCAAAAAACAATGGTATTGTTTTCAGCACTGCTCTACCAAGGAGGCATGATTTTTATTTTCTTCTTGTATATACAATTAAGACCATTCCAATCACAGAACTCTGCCCCTCATTCATTTCCGAAACAGAGCATGAAAAATGTCACCCAAAAATAAAAATCCTGCCCTTCCTTGGGCCAAATAATGAAGGAAAAGCCTAGCAGTGCAGCATTACTCACTATAGGACTTCTATTA
This sequence comes from Falcunculus frontatus, assembly GCA_013398115.1. NCBI lineage: Eukaryota > Metazoa > Chordata > Aves > Passeriformes > Falcunculus > Falcunculus frontatus. Next base: position 64,884 of record VZRV01001951.1, read on the forward strand.
AAAATTTGAATTCATTGACTAATTGCTAATACGTGCCCCAGAGTGCAATAAATAAGGAGATGTTTTGTTATGAGTGTTTTATTTTTCCTTCTGTGTGGAAAAGATGGAAGTGTTACCTTTGTCCTAGTTTTGGCCAGGATCTGGAGGTTATTCTATACCACCTCCCACAGTTGCTGGCACCAGAGGGAAGTGACTCTCCGGCTTCCAAGAAGGGCATAGCTTCTGATTGAAAAAAACCTGATGGCATTGTACACTACTGTTCGTTTTCTCGGGGTCCTTGGTGAGAATTCTTGCACGTGAATCACCATCTCTTCTGCATGCTTTTGTTGTTAATATTGTTGCTGTTACCGTCTGTTTTCTTATCTCGTTGCTGTTTCCAGTAAACTGTTTTTATCTCAACCAGTGATCTTCACCTTTTATGCCTCCAACTCTCAACTCCATCCTGCTGGAGCAGGAAGAGGGGAGCGAACTAGAGACACGCGGTTTGGGAGAGTCTTGGTGGGGACGCTGAACTGGGGAGTACCATTCCTAAACCATGACAGCCTTCCATCAGGCAAGTGATGAGGGATTGCTTGCGTGGACTACAGGCAGGTTCTCTTCTTGCTGTAGAGGATTTCCACCAGCGCCTGTGTTCTTGTTCAGTAGTAATGAGATACCATAATGAAACAGTAGAAGATGTATGTCAGATGGTTCTCCAATAACATTAGAAAAAAAGCAGCTGATGTATGGGATATTGAAGGCAGATTAAGTTGTTAATGTATATTAGTATATTCCTAATTTCCTTTTAATTGAAAAAGACATATTGACTTTAATTAAAACCATTTCACAGGAACTGTCAATTAGCACATGTCAAACTAGTTAATTCAGAACAGAATTCTTTTAATTAGGGTCTGCTTTCCTTTAACTGTGGGGCCAATGAAATCAGCCTTTCCTTATCAAGACTTTAAATGTCTCAAAGAAATACAATACAAATCTCTAAAAACTCTTATCTATTATTAGAAACCCATATGGATAACATTAAAATGATGGTACTGGCATTGTTCATGCCACAGACATCAGAGTTTCCTTTATGACTGTTTGAAAAAAAAAAAAGAAAAAGATGGCTTTGAAGAAAGACTATTTTAAATACACAGATTTATCCTACATTAAAGAGACTACAAAATTTATGACATGGATGCTCACATTTAAATTATTTAATATGTTTGCTTAAATAAATGGGCCTATTCAAACGTGTTGTGTGTTCTATCAGCCAAAGACACATAAAACATTTTCAAAGCGTGCAGCATGCAGTCCTTCCCTTAAATGAACTATAATCAAAAGGAAAAAAGAGACCAGATTATTTTTTTTTGGACAATAGCAGCATTGTTAACTTTCACTGCGTGTGCAGATTTAACACTGATTGCTAATCCAGTGGCTGTGAACATCAGTGTGCTAATGTCATCTCAGTTATCAAACAGCATATAGTCCCTGCCTTGACTTTCACATAGTTTCTGAATATATATCTAGTTTGCCAATGGGTCTCCATCTCTTGGCTGATGTACTGGTGTAAAGACCTCCATGCTTTCTGGGAACTGCCACGTGCAACATCTGTAATGCTGTTCACATACCTTCAGGAGTAAGAACAGCTGAGAAAAATATAACAAATTAAAAAAGGAATAATTGCAAAACCTAGACTTAGTCTAATCATACAGGGTTTAGCCACTGTTTTACTGACCTCTGTCAACATAGGATTACAGAGATTAGTGAAAGGAATACTTAATAACTGAACTGTGGATTCCAAAGAGGATTATCTGGTAAGATATTTCATGTATCCTGATGGTTGTTGAATATATTAGGAACCTGATTATGGGCCTGACTAACTCAACAGTAAAAGAAGAATCACTGCCCAAAATTAAGCATAACTGGTCTGCATCAAAATTTAATGTGTCCTAGAAGTACACTTTACCTAGGATCCTACCCATACCAAGTTTTCCCCCAGGGCGACTCTCTGGTAGGTGGTGGGTAGTAGAGTTGTAAGAGTGCCATGTGTTAAAATCTATGTTAAGGTTTCTACAAAACCTTGAAAAGTGGATGAACTTTAACTAGATGGTCGGCAAAACTGAAATATTGTGCCCCAGGAGTTCTTCAGCTCAAGCAAGAGGCTGTGTAGACTGGCTGCCCAGTCTCCTGTGTGAAGTGCACCCCGAGTATAACTAATAGCTGTAGTTCTACTTTTAAATGTGACTGCAGATTGGTAACGTAAGACCCTAATATTTATTCATTAATCCCATTGTGGTCCATATTAAATCTGCGCTTATCAATTTAAATGCTTACCATAATTTAGAACCCATTCAGCAGATCTAAGTCACTTTGGCACCGAATTGCATATTTCAACTTTTATAACAGCAGAAACAGTGTTGTGCATTTTGATCATCTTGCTAAATATATTATTTGTTTCAAAATGGCAATTAGCAATAACTAAAATCACTCCTACAGTGGCTGTGCAAGGGAAGCACGGTTATGTTCACCACAAGGGTTGTAAAACCTTAGGTGACTCCCTTTATTGCTCTGTTATACTGAACTTCAAACAGTAAAAATATTTGAACAGTTCAAATTATATAAAGAATTCTCAGATTATGGCGAAATTTTTAATCTTTATAGAATCCCAGTCAGGTGGTTAATTATTGATGTAGTTCACACATAATGGCAGGAACAATGGAAAAACAGTTTTATGAAGGGAAAGTAATATACCAGACCCTCACATAAAACCAGTTAGAAAAGGAATTAAAAGCAGAAGATCCTCCCTGCAAATACACCAGAGCACCTCTCAGTGTAGCCTACTATGTGCCATGCTGTCAAAGTAGTGCAAAGTATTCTTTTCTTTTTGCAATTAATAGTAAGGTGACTCATTGCTTAGCAGCAGCCCTAATATTTACACACCTATGGATCTCGTGACTTAGTAGCAAGCTTTGACTTCAATTAAACCTGGCAGTTTCTGATAGCAAGAAATCATTACAGAACTTCAAAAGCACTTGAACTGCAGCAAGATCTTTACAATTATCTATATAATATCTTTCAGCCTTTGTTGGCTCCTTGATCTTCTGTGGCAGCCTCAGCCTCTCTGTCAACTTTGTTCTGTAAGAAGTTGAACCTTAAAGCGTGCTATTAGAAAAATATATATGAAAATGCTGCAATATACAATGGATTTCACCCAGCCTGACATTCTTTTTGGAATAAATGCTTAATAAAAGTTGCCCATGTGAATCATGTACTGTTCATGTATTGTTCATGAATCAAACGAAGAGCCATTTAAAAATTACTAGCATTACAGAAATGTAATAGCTTTTTAACAGATTATTTAAATGACTGTAGCTCTGATTTCCAATCATTTTATCCAAACAGCTATGGCAGAACTATCCCAGAAAAGGGAGTAACTTTCCGATTAAACTCTTTTGTTGTTGGATTTAAGAAATATTCTAGAATCGAGAATTTCTCAATTATGTATTCATCTTTCAGAGCATGGGCATAGAGGGTGTAACAATACAATCCCACAATCCCAAATGAAAGCACAAAGAGTTTGGAGGATTCATTCCATTCTTACAGTCACAGTGAAGAAAACTTTTAAACATATCCAGAGCAGAAACGACAATTTGTTCTGACTGATCAGTATGTAAATCACTTCCTCAGGAGCCTTTGGTCCCTGCAAGCTTGCCTTGCCTGGTCCTTACTCCTATTCCAAGCAGGTCTTCGAGCCATGGTGGCTGTGCTCCTGTTAAACCACTACAGCAACTGGTTTGCAGCACCCAAAGATGGAGCCTGCTCCCATTAAACTGTGAGAGTTCCTTGCTCAAAGTCTTCTGGACTGATGTCTTTTGTTTACTATTGTTTTGAAGCACGGCCCAGACATTTTCAAAAGCCACTGTCTTTTGGACAGCTGTGTCTTCTGCTGGCTGTTTTTGAAGAAGCCAGTATTTGCGTTAAGCAATGAAAACTACCTAGTGGGAAAATAATGTTAAGGCACCTAGCACATACCTAATTATTTGCAATGTTGTTTACCAGCTGTAAACAAGGACAGTCAGAGGGCTGTCCCGGCGTCTTGAACAAGGGACCTATGGACCATCAGCACTTCACCGATCATAGATGAGGAGCTATTGGCTTTGCTCCCACTGTGTCTGTGAGCGTATTCCTTCAGGTCATACTGCCTCACACTACAGCAGTGTTAACTACTACTTTATTAAACAATTCTCCAAGCATGACTAAAGCATTTGGGTTGTTAACATATATTGGAAAAGGTTTCAAATCAGCACATTGTATTTTGCAGTGAAGTCATAAAAATATGCCAACATGAGCACATCTAATGAGGAAAATGTTGCATGCAGATGTCTGTTTCCCTATTATCCCATAAAATAACTGTGTATTTTTATTTATATGAGTAATTTTAGGCACATTTTACCAGAACCCCATTCATTTAGGAAATATATAAACACAATGAGCTTAATATAAGAAAGTGTTTTAAAACATATTTTAGTGATTATAAAATGAAAAGATATTAAAAAAATGTTCCAAAGTACTTTTCTTTCTCCCTCATGATGAGAAAGAAATATAGGTTATCATCTGGCATACAATTTCTGATGTGGCAGTGAAGTGAAATTGTCCCTCACACCATGTATTCTTTACAGGATGAAAAGGAGTATAATTTAATTTTTTTTTTATTTGAAGGTTCTGTCTGGGCACATTGGCTACCAATTTTATTTTTATTGCAGTGCGTGGATAGCAAAGTCACATATCCTTATGTTAATGCAGAGTACATAGGAAAGGAATGGGAAAGTATAATTTTTGTTGTTGCTTTTGTCATTTGAAATTTCCATAGTGTCTATGCACATTGGGTACCATTTCATTTTTACTGCACTGCACTGATAGCAATGTCACATATAATTAACACCAGTGTAGGAAAAAAAAAAGCAGAAAAAAGGAAAACCAGATTTCCCCCCTGCCTCTGCTATTACCATTGTTTGAAATTTTTCGTACTGTGTGAATAGCATTTCTGGAGGGTGGTGTATACACTGAAAGATCTTATCTCCATTGTAAAAGAAGTGTGACAGTATATGTGTTTGTATTGCTCCATCTGAGAGTGGATAGAAAATATAGTGCTACTCACGTTTCTTATCAGTGGGATACAAGTTTGTTCGATATCTAGGAACAGTTAATGCAGCCATTTCTGACGAAAACTGGAATACCGGAATTCAATTTCCCCAAATCAGAATATTTTATTAAAGTTCTTATCTCATGCCTCCCAAAGCAACTTCTGTGTTCACCTCACTGTATTTTAGCTCCTGAGTAGAGAATGTGACACCTTCTTTAGGACATGCAGGGTTAATCTGTAGTTGTGGTGGACTCATTCCTCATCAAGGACTCGTGTAAGTAACAGTCACCAGGATGGGCATGGTGCCCACCTACATGGACAGGACCAGACAGCTGTGCGACTGCTCTCCTTTCCATGCCATGTCATTTTACAAGTTAGCACAAACAGCAGACACGAGCACAGCCCTTGGGTTAACTCTGGGAAATTTGTGCCTTAGTATGGTGGATCTATTGTGAGTACTTGTCTCAGTTTTGGACAGCAAAAGAGGTCAGATTGTTTTATTTTAGGATTTATTATTATAATTTTCATATCGTGCCCAACACTGCCTCTTTACCCTTGACCTTTGGAGCAACTACGTTGTGGTCCTGCAAATAGACTTTCATTTTTAAGGAGCCACCCTTGGACAGACAGATAAAGGGCTGCCAAGGAGAGATGTCAAGCCCCAGCACGGTCCTTCATCTGCAGCTTGGGTAGTCCTACTAGTCTGAGATAGACCTTACGCATTGCTGCTTGCAGCCTGCTCTTTGGGCAATACCACCGGCTGGTCAATGAAGCTACTGAGAAGACTGGAAGGCACATCTCTGAAGAGCGGCTGAGCACTCTGGTTTAATTTGGTTTGGAGAAAAGGAGGCTAAAGGGGTGAGCTCATTGCTGTCTACAACTTTCTGAGAAAGGGAACCATAGAGGGAGGTGCTGATATCTTCTTTGTGGGATCCAGCAGGACATGTGGGAATGGTTCAAACCTGTTTCAGGGAAGGCTGAAGCTTGCCATTAGGAAGCATTTTTTTACTGAAAGGGTGGTCAAACCCTGGGAATAGAGGGATGTCCCAAACCTGTCAGTGTTTAAGAGGCACTTAGGTAATGCTCTGAATAACATGCTTTAACTTGTTGTTTAATTAAATAACTTTAATTAGACCCAAAGTGGTGAGGGGGGTGGACTAGATAAGCATTGTAGGTCCCTTTCAAGTGAAATATTAGTCCTCCCCTCCCNTCCATCCCTTCTGTGAGTGGGCCACAGGAGATGATCTAAGACAATGTATCCAGCATTGGTAATGTCCCTTTCTTTTTTGTTGAGCAACATTTTGAATGTGAACCTTTTGGAACATATGGCTTTGCCCCTGCATGGACAGACACAAAGCTGTCTCCAACTTTGTTCACAGGCCTTTGGAGACGCTCTTAATAAGGTGGGATAAAACAGTTTCCAGTCTCTTCCACTCTTGACAGACCAGGACAAGAAAGGAACTAGACTGAGATTTGTGGTGTACATGAACCAGCCTGAATCTGGAAGGACAAGATAACCTTGGCCAACATGTCTTTAATGAACGTTGCATGGCATTAAATGACTACAGATGTATGCAACAGATTTCGTGGTGTCACAACAGGCTACATGGCAATAAGCCACCAGAAAACAGAAATATGTGACAGCTAGCATGGTGTACATTTTTAATGCATTTCCTTGTGTAGGGCTTGAAAAAGCCTCCTCCTCACCCACTGCAACAGGTTACTTGTGTGCAAAAGCAGCAGCACTCCTTCTTCAAAAGATCACATATCATGAAAATCATAAGAGAAAGGCTGGCCAGAGGAATCCCACAAGTCCTTTCATTCACACTGAATTTGAGGTGTCAGCTCCTGTACTGCTGCTGTTCCTTGGATGGTGTCTATGGAAACTAACACCCTCAGTCATGTAACAAAAAGGCAGTCAGGAAGGCTTGCTTTTGTAGAGTCATTTGCAGTGTTGGGCACAACTTTTGATGATGCTGGTGTCCTTTTCCCTCCTGACTTCAAGTGAGACAGAACAAGTGAGAAATATTACGTAGCAGGTGCTAGAGAAAGAGGGATAATACAGCAGTTTTGGAAGAAGTGCTGGATGGAAATAAACAGCTAAGGTTTTCACCTGGAGAGGAAACCCATAACTGCCCTTGACCTGTGGGAAAAACATGGAATGTGTACTGGGGCTTTGTAGAAGGCAAATTTTAACTTGTTTCTAAAGATCTCCATATGATTTTATTTGTGTTTTCTATTTTCGTATTGCTGATACTGAAACTTCTTTGTTTTATACTGGCACCTCCCAGAATATTTTTAAGTTATGAAAAACACACTTATCTCAGGGCTCCACAAATGAACTATGACTTTTTCCCCCTTTCTAGGTTTTTATGAATCTCAGTGGGACTAATTCCCTATTGTTCTGCATCTTGTGTCAAACGGGTGTGAAATGCTGGCTAAAACTACAGACATATCTTTGACTGATCAAGCTTGAAGTTTGGGACCACACCAGAAATTTGTGTCCAAGTCTTACATCTCCAGTGTGGGCTGAGCCTCTTCTGATGGCAGGTGATATCGCAGGTATTAATAAGCCACTTTCTCTTCCACTATTATTTATTCCACTATGAAACAAAATGCTGGTTTGATTTCTAAAACATATTTCATCACTCTATTCCCTGCTTTTTTTTTTTTTGACAGTCACCACAAACACTGGCAGGAGACTGACTAACAATGGAAAGTAATAGCAGGAAAAATGGATTTTTCTCAATATGTTGAACACACTGCCAAAATCCCTTTGCAATCCACCTGCAGTCTGCAGACTTGCTGTTACAGAGAAACCAAAGCTAAATAACCAACTATGGACTTTATATGCTAAAAAAACCCCAGTCCAGAAGACAAGAAAACAATTTTTAAATCATAATGAAACTTACAGTCATAATAGAAATGATTGATTACTTTCTGTGATAAATTTTCTCCATGAGATACTATTCTTTCTCTTGAATAACTGTAATAGATGGTGATAGATGCTGGTACTCAAACAAATTTAGCTTTTTTCTATCAGAAACCTATCCTTGGGGCCTTCTAGTTAGCAGCTCTTTTGATGTGTTGTCAACCCACACCTCTCATCTCAGAAACTCTTCAATGGAGTGTGTACTTCTTGAATAATAACTTCTTGTACAATCTTTAGAATAAAATAATTCTTACTTCTCCTAATCTGATCATTTATGCACCTGGTAGCTGAGACACAAAGAGTCTGGTGTCATGACTTGGGGAAAATTAAAAATACCCCAAACCCCAAAAAATCACCTTCCTCCCCCCAAACACTGTCTTATAGCAAGCAAGAATTGGGTTTGCTCCTTTCTTTACAAAAAGGAAAAATCAAGCACTATTGCTTATAAACATTATCATAGTCTGGCAAAGTCAATTTTGTATGAAGCACAATATTGAATAGTAACTGTCTTGTTAGTAACAGCAGGAAAAGAGAATTTTTCTGAATGCTGTGTTTACCACAGTCGAACACCTACTCACCTCTGACTCAGGCAATGCTGCATTGAAAGGAAATTGAAAATTGGAAAAATAAGGATTTGACCACATGGAGAAAGACAATTATCCTACTTTGTGAACTCGTGCACTGATTAAAGAAGAAGCAATTACAATTTTTCAGCAGATTAACTGTAAGTTTATTAAAACCATTGTCTGATATTCTACATTGTCAAGTAATATTTAATACTTATTATGAGATTAAGACATATCTAGTTTAAGGAAATATCTAGTTTAAGGAAATATCTTCAACATTCAGTTGTAAGAGAGCTGTATTAAAGCAAATATTCAGATTAATTGTTGATGGGATCGTATAATGTCTAACAGCAAAGAAAATATCATTGACTAAGTCAGTGGAGGGAGAAATTTTGTGGTCATCACTGTCGCTTCGAAATCACTTCCCCAAACGTTTATACATGTAAGCACTGACTAAAAATCACTTAAAAAATTTAATCTGATGTTATTAAAGTTTCGGCTGATTGTTTACTATGTTTGTAAATACTTTATTATGTAAAGCAATACTTTACAAATACTTTGCAAAACTATATTATGTAAATACTTTAGTACTTTGTCTGAACTAACTTGCAACAGATGAGTTTAAAGGCTAGTTAAAAACGTGTGTTGATTATAAAATGAACAGAATAATTCTAAATTATTTCAAAATTTATGTAAAAATGAGTGTATCAAAGTACACTAAAGCATCTGACTATTTATACCCAAATTTTAAAATCACAAACATAGAATAATTAACCAGTAATTTTGAAATAGATAATTTTCCTCTATGTTTTAATACATTTAACAACCAAAATCTTCAGGCTACCATGTTCTACAGAAGACACCAGAACAGAGTAGAGGGGCAAAATCACCTCCCTTGACCTGCTGGTCACACTGCTTTTGAGGCAGCCTGGGACACAGTGGGATTTCTGGGCCAAGGGTACACATTGCTGGGGCATGTCCAGCCTTCCATCCATCAGTGTAAACGAGTCCTTCTCCCAAGGCCTGCTCTCCATCCTCTCATCCCCCCGACTGTACTGACACCAGGGGTTGCCCCAGCCCAGGGGCAGGACCTGGCACTTGTCCTTGTTGAACCGGATAAGTTTCCCAGAGTCCCACTTCTTGAGCTTGTCCAAATCTCTCTGGATGGCATTCTGTCCTTCAGACAGGTTGGATTTATGTCATCAAAATAGGAGTGCAAACAGTGCAATGGGAAATAAATACACAGTCAACAGACTTGAAACTATTACATGGCTCTCCACAGATACAATTAGGATTACCTAATCTAATTTGGCTCTACCTTTCAATAGAACTTTGAGTTTCTACCAAAATGAAGGCCATTCATGTGGGGTAAGCCAGCCATAACTCCTTTGCCTCCATGTTTCCCCTAAAGCAGTTGTAAACAATCCTAATTTTTTGTTTTCATAAGAGTTTAGAAAACTATGGAACTAAAGTGTGCCTCAAAAACGCAAAGAAACTTTGGAGTTGATACTCTGCCAGGTAACAGGAATAGATTAGAGCATACATTGAGCATACATTGTCAGGAGCAGTTAAGAATGAAAGACCAAATAAGATGTGAGAAATCAAAATAGTCAGAGATCTTTAGAAGAGATATCATATTATTAAATTAATCACCAGTTCAAATGGTACATGTGTAGACAATACCATGTGCTAAAGAGAGAGGATAGATGGGGCGAATGTTGAATTTCTCTGTTCCTTCGTTTCTTCCTTTCTCTATTTCATTAATCCTGATGCCAAAGGAGTGCAGTTTCTGTCCATATATTTCACTGGAGTTTTATCAAGCTAATGGGGATTCTGCAAATTAATCTGCGATGTTGTACCATAATTAAGTGGACTATGCTTTCAAATAAAATTTCCAGACCTATCACTGTATTTTCTTTTTCATATTTTCTGGTGGTTGCGATTACAGATTTTAAATCAACACCAGCTGCCACACCACACTGTCTAAAATACTGTTGTAATTTTCTCCTATAAGATAGATACATCAAGATAAATATTTCCTGATGTATGGAATGAAAAAGCCAGTATTTTTTTTTTCTCCATGACTACTGTTAAAAGCCTTCAAATATTTATAGATTTTTATTAGATCTCATCGTCGACACTTATCAATACTCAGAACTTAAACTTCTCCCAGTAAATCAGCTCCCCCAGCCTTTTAATGTATTTTTGTTCCTAAATACTATTCCATGGTCACTTTTCAGAAGAAATAAAAATGTGGACTTAACAGACTGATGCATGTTGTGAAAACAATGAAGCAATTTGAGAGATACAGCAATAGCAAGTTACCAGGACTGAATGACCTCTCTCCAGAATTCTGAAGATAGAAATTTATTAATTGCAATATGTATAGATGTGAATATACTTCATCTCTTTAAGACAGTAATAATAATACATAACCACTCCCTGTCACAGACTGAAAGGCACTAACGCTGCTAACTTCAGGGGTTTGAGTTTAAGAGATAATGTGAAAATCAAGACACATTCTGATGCTGGGAAAGCTGTTGAATTGTCCTAAAGATGATGACAATGCAGGCCTTGAGGGAGTACAACATGAAAGGATGAAAACAATGCCTCTCCTGCAAAAAGGAGCTGAATTAGAGCAAAACAGGTAAAAGTGAAAAAGGAATAAAAAACCCCCTGGACTTAAAATCTTATGGTAAAGATAACTTAAATAAACTGTTTAAGGAAATAAATTTCTGTGTAGGAAGGAATGAACTCCTACTTTGGATTAAACCAGGCATTTATTATTTTTAGTGTATCAGTTCTCTCCCCCTCCCTCCCCCCCTGCATGAAGGTAAATTAAAATTGTACTAACACATAGTTACGATGGATAATTACTCCGGCTGTGTTTCTCTAGTTGTGTCCACGCATGTTGACTGCGATGGAGAAGGTAAGAACTAGCTCATGTCAAAAAACTGGTTTGAGCGGGTCTAAAACCGATATGGCCAGTGGCAGGATGCTGGGATAACTGAGGTGTCTGCTGTCTCTGCCAGCTCTTGTAGGGTCTGGCACTACACAGCAACCCGTCCGTCTGCCCATGCCCAAGCTGTGGCTGTGTTTGCTCCTGAAACCAAGCTTGACTCTCCAGATTTGTTGTGTAGGAGCGTACTACAGAGACTGCAAGGATGTTGTAGCGCTGGTGGAGACTCATGCAAGATCTGCGTGTGAGGAGCACTGAGCCAGCTTGTGTTCCCATATTTAAAAGAATAGCAATAACCCAGTCAGCCAATAAATATGTTTTTTCTGCTCTAAACCTGTAAATGATACAGAAATCAATGTCATACTGTCGTCTTAACCACAACTTGTTGCTTGTAGGAGCACATCCGGGTTTGTTCATCTGACTTTGGGAAGGACACTTGGTGTCACTTGGGTAACACACTTTGGACATAGGTTTTATTTAGTGAGTCAGATTGCAAAGCAAATAGACCTCAGCCTGAGACTGACTCACCTTGGATTCACCCAAAGTCCGCAGAAGAGAATATTAGTTGAGGGGATGTAGGCAAACAACAAACGGCACATCTTCTGCCCTAGGCAGACCCACAGACCAAAACCAGAAGGGCATGTTGATGAACAGAAATAAGATTAATTCCTCTATCTGTCTTGAAATCAAAATGGAATCCAGCCTTACACAGTCAAATATTTTGGCTGGATTTTTAGAAAGGGTTGGAGTGGTGCATTGCTATTATTCACTGTAACAACTCATATAAACACATAAATACGTGACTTTTTAAGCCAAATGCTCTTCTCCAGCTATCTGGAGAATAAAAAAGTTTGGCTATCTAAAAGTAATCAAATGTAATGCTTCATGCTGTACAGTTTTTCCGCCTGAAAAGCTTAGGAAGGATGTGTTTTCCCATGTTAGTGGGCAACCTCAGTTTTATTTTTTCATCAGATAATATGTTTTTGAGGTACTTGCTCACTAATGCTGGAGACACAATGTGCCACCGCCAAATTCTCTGTGCCAGAGGTGTTAGTACTCCAATTAGGAGAAAACATTTAACATCCTAGAAAAGATGGAAGAGTTGCTCCCTTTGCTTCTCATGGATTGAGCTAAATCATTCCTTTGCGGTCATCCAAATTTTGGTCTATGTCCTTAATCTTTCAGTCTATCAAATGTAATTTTAAATGTGTCCAGTAATCTCTATTCCCAGGCTTTACCTATTAAAACACAAATCAGCACAAAAGTGATGCAGGGCACTGGTTAATGGTGACTTTGCCGCGTACATAGGCAAAAAGCTTGTCAAGTACACCTCTGCCTAATGAGAAAGCACAGGTGTTCTGACAAGCAACAGCAACAAATTAAAAAAATACTCACTATCCTGTCAAATAACGTGTGTATATCAAGGATCTGGAATACAAAGCAGACTTATCAGGAATCACATTTTGAGTAGAATTCACTTGAATGTAACACCTTCTCCCTCTAAGGTTTTGAGGGAGGTATCTTAAAGAAGATCATACAGCTTACTTATCCCAGGAACAAAGGTTCTTTTTTGAAAGCTGTCAGCTTGCTGACAGATATGATGAACATTTACTTCAGTCTTGTAAAACATATTAATCAAACCTGTTCCTATAGCTTCAGTCCAAGGAGGGTTACTGTTTTCTTTAGAAAAATATTGTACATAATTGAGGAACTATGAATACACATACAACTTGAATGCAAGCCATTATCTACGACATTCATTGATTTGTAATGAATAAATACTAGTCTATAACAAGCTTAAGGGAGATAGAAGCAGTATATGGAAATCCGTTTAATACAAGGCTATTTGCCAAAGATCCATGCACCATTCATTGAACCTTAAAAAAACTTTTGGAAATATGGGTTGCATTTGCAAACTTCCACGTATGGAGAGCTGGCAAGCTGCCTGGTTTCTACTTAAAGGATTGTCATTCTTGGAAAAATAAATTTCTCTAACTAGACAAAAGTCAGTGTTTTCATGTTTTGCTGCAATCAAATTGATATGGCTGACAATTTAATGTCTCAACACTTAAAATATCTGTGGATAATCAGTTACTTCAATCATCATAACTACAAGATTTCTCTATTTTCAAAGACTGTATACATATGACAGAGATAGTTAACAGTTTTACCAGAAACGTCCCCATCTCTAATCTTTTGTGATTTCTCTTAAGCTGTGAAATTCTTTTTTTCCCAAATGCATGATTTTATAATTAATGGGGGAAAAAAAATCCAATCCCTGCACTCTAATCAGATTTTAAAACCTTTGTGTTAATGTCCTGTTTTATTTAATTCGATGTATATTTCATAGCCTGCTTGCCTGTCAAACGGATGTGGAAATGTGCTGGCATTCCAGCTGAAGAGATCTTTATGAGTGAGAAAATGCTCAAGGCTTTTTCAAAGTGGGTGCTGAACATACGTTTCTCTTCTTTGACTCCAGGGGCTGCTAACAGCTGTCCCAGCAGACAGGTATCACAAGGTTAAAGGCTAGCAGAGCCGTGCATCTTCAGGATGTGACTGCCAGCAAAGGAGATGGGTAGTTTCTCAAAACTAATAGTGAAAATGGCAGCAATGATGAGAAGCAGAAGGAGCTGACAACAAAAAAAAAAATGAAAGGGAACCTGCAAAAAAATGAATTCTGGGTAGTACAACACTTGGCAGAGCTGATTTTAATATCTGGCAGGTTGAGTTCACTAATCTTTGCTATTCATATTGATGTGAAACGTCATAGAGTTTTAGAGATTTGTATCTATTAAGACATGCAGGAATGTTGCTACAACATGGGAACAAGTTTGCTAGCACCTGCCGTTCTTTCTCCATGATAAAAATTGATATGAACTGTTTTAAATGCCTAACAGATAATTACTCTCAACACTCAATAAGGAAAGCTACATCTTTAGAGCCTCTTTTATCTTTAAAAAGTAATTAGAAAAAAAATAGACTAAAACTCACCAGCAAGGCAAAACAACATTCTTCCCCCTACTGTCCTCCCTCTCTTTTGTTTCTTTGATTACTTGGAGCCTTGTAATCAAACTAAGCTTAGTTTTAGGACCCTTGGGGCAGTATCTCTTAGTTCCCTGTCAGGCTGCGTTGGAAAACAATCAATCTTGTTCTTGCGCTGGCTTGGTAGAAGTGCCACAACACAAGGAGTGCAATGCTTTTCTCTTTCTGTGAAGCTTCGATGACAAAAGTTTTTATCAGAAGCTGACTGTATTTAGGATTATGAATATGCAATGACTCTCATTAGTATTGAAGCACAGGAACATGGTCTGACATCCCTTGCCACTTTTAGCTGCTGCAGAGTTGTCTAATGAATTGTCTTGCTCTTTCACTCTCACAGTCTTTGCTGTTATGGCCCAATTTGAGAATACTATTGATGGCAGAAATTAATTGCCAAAAACTGCTCTTGATTTTGTTAAACAATGTTGAGTCAGTGTTTAAATTGTCAAATCAGAAAACCATTAAACTCTACAGGGGACAAATCCATCACAAGTGGAGAGGATATGCATGTCTGTATGCAAAGACATGCACAAGCATAAAGGTGTGTAGCACAGGTATGCATATGGTCCTGTAAATGTATTTATACATACAAACACATGTGTGTGTATCAGTGGTGGGTCTCAGAAACCCAACGGCCTCATGAATTATTTCTTTTATTTTTCCAATAAGAACAAACAGAGATAACGGAAAGTTTTTCAAATGAGCTTGACTCCAATACACTGCTACTTAATCAGCCGTTTTATACTCTTCCTTCTCCCGCTGGAACCATGCCAAATACTTCTCAGCTCATCTGCAATCTGTTTGACTAAGTTACTGATGGTTCCAACAAGTTATTAAGATATCTGGCTTGATTTGTTGTATTTGAGAAGATGTGTAGACTTTCAGAAACAAGTGGAAACGACCCTTTCCCCCTCAGTTGGTTAAATTAAGTATTTTTTCCCCTATTCATCTGAAATTTCTTCTGACATAAAAGAAGCTTTAATGGCTTTCTGCAGATTGTGAAGGGCAAAGTGAATTGAAACAGATAATGTATTCAAAGACACTTAAGCAGCATTCTGAAAGGTGTGTGTGTACTGCAAATAATAAAGGATACGAAGTACTCCCAGTAAGATGTCAGTCCTCTGCAGCTCTATATCCATTTAATCGGAAATGGAAATGGTCCCAGTGCAAGGAGAGAAGGATCTCTCTAATTTTTACTGTGATTTTTGGCACTGTTGCTCTAACACAAGCTTGGGTTACCTCTTGATCCAACCCCAGGACTGTCTGTTCTTATCAGCTGGATTAGAAAATAAAGAACATCTACATCTCGTGAGTATCAAATACAAGAGCAGTTTAAAATAAATGCAGTTCTGACAAAAGTGGCTCAACTATCATACATCAAACACTTGTTACCTCTCTTTGCCTTAGTGACTGCGTATGACTAAGAAGGAGTGAGTGATAAAATCTGAAGAAAGATGAAACCAATCTGGACCTTTTTAAAGATCATCAGTCATTCTGCACAGCCATGATATTATTAGTTCCAGTAAGCCTTGTTCTCCCATTTTATGGACATCTTAAGCCCCCCACCCTAGGACCAATGCTACCATGGGAAATCATTTTTATGGGCAGCATCTTAGTGTGGGCCAATCAGATCTAATCACATAACAAGCTACTGAATTATTCAATGTTCTCCTTAATTTTGCATTCTTCCCACACTTTGCTGTCACTACAGGGTTTTAAAAGTATGGATTTTTACAATATTTATTAAGAAGATAACCATTCTCAGAATTTTTTTTCTCTGCCTTTCAGTAATCATCATTCCCTTAGATTGTTGCAATGTATACATTATACAGAATATTTTTTCTAAAAGGAATAAAAAGCCACAATGTGGCACTCAGCTTTAAACTCTTCCAGTTTTTAATATACCAAATGTAAGGACAACAATAGTGAAACAATTGTGTTCAAACATAAAATATTCATATTTACGGAGCAAAATATAACCAGCATGTCTCTTAGCTGTTGCTATGAATACAGGGCTTACATTGTATGTGAAAATATTTCAGTTTTAATTGCAAATCTGTGCAGAGATGATTTGGGGTCTGTAATTAGCACATAAATTTCAGACTTTGCAACTGCTGTGAAAACACACATTATTTATGGAACTATTATCTAAATATAATTCAGTGTTTTTTGCTTTCAATAACTACCGTAAAAGTCTGATTTAATAAAATGTGAAAAATTTCCCATCTCTTGCACTTCTGTTAACATTATGGAGCATTCATTCCTCTGCATTGCCATTTCTCACTCAATCTGCAGTGGACTTTGCTTTTATCCACACTTCACTCATACCTCAGGGAGATTTCTTCACAACCATAAAGTGCCTGGCACTTAATTTGTTTAAAGTGAAAGCCTGGCTTATTCCAACAGCTCTGAACTCATAAACAGAGCAGTTTAAGTGGCCTCCATCCTCATGCTTTTCATCTGGGCTAGAAGCAGGAAGAGATTGGAATCTAGTCTCAGCTGGGTTTAAGCTCTTGTGTGCAGATTCCCAGTTATCCAGACAGGGTTAAGGGAAGGACAAAGTGTTGCCTTGTTATCACCTGCTTACTGTAAACTGCAGGCTCAATCACCTCCAGCTCCCGCCAATGTAGGGCACAACCAGTACAAAATTCACCTCATCCTTACCAGAAACCCTGTTAATTTTCATAACTGGTTACTTGCAAAACCAATTTTATAGCAATCATTTTTGAGACCTTTTTCTGTTCTTGAGATTAAAAGTGTATTTTTAGGTCACGTGGAACTGAGCATTTTTCTTGCCAGCTTTGTGCTTGTCTCTAGGTTCAGGACTGGAACTGCAGATAAAGGGACTGGGCACCAGGTATGCACAAACACCACAATGTCAGGTTCCAAAGTAAAACAGAGCTTGCAGTAACAACAGTGACAAAGTCCATAATATGGACTTAACTTACATCAGAATGTGACACATCTGAAACTTTCCCTCTTCTACTTTCCCCGCCCCCCATCCTTTTGGATATAGTTTCATTCTCTGAAGGAAAATACTTGCCCACTTTCCGTCTGCTTCCAAACTGCAAGACACCTTGCTGTCTCTGGCTGCTCCAGCACCTCTGTGCAATGGCAACGTCAACAGCCACTGCAATAATAATCAGAATAATGATCACGGACAGGGTTGCCTTGCCTCTCCCAGGGTTGCCTGCCCTTGCACCTAAAGCCGTACCTGTAGGAGCATCACCCAACCCACACACAGGCTGAATGCTGTGTCATTGCCAGGAATGTGCAAACTTTTTGGCATGGGGTTACCAGGATTTTTTCAGACCTGGGAGCAATACCTTCTCATATGTCTGCGCAGTTGTTGACATTGGAGAAAGGCAGGAGCCCTGCATGGTGTACACAGGTATAATTTTCGATTTGAACAGTGATATCAATGTCATGGTGCACATGCTCTGGAAAGAGAGTTACAAAGAGTAATTGAAAGATTCAGTGTGAAGCCACTGAAAGCTGTTATTTAAAGTTCCAGTATTACTATTACCATTAAAGTTTAAAGTGACAGAGGCCCAATTATGGACAGTTATTTTAGTATATAAAATTAGGTTTTTTTGGCCTTTGAAAGCCCTCATTTCTGCCTTGACATCACTGCCACAGGACCTGTCTTCACGGCTTCTGGTGTCAGCAGGATCCTGGGCCTCCTGATGAGGAATGGATCAAGAGGACAGAAAGGCTTGAAGCCTCATGGGGGATGGCAGAGCAGACTCTCAGTGGTCTAACCTGCTCTCCTGGTAATATTAGATAAAGCTTCTGTACCTGAAGGAGACCCCAAACCTGCCTTTGTAAACTGAGAGTGGCATCCAGGGACAGAGAAGATACTGCGAGCATTTTTAGGATGATAAAAAAGGGTAGGTGAGATAGGAGAACTTTTCTGACAGACAAGTCAGTTAGTAATTTTTGTAATTGCTTTCTTCACAATTTTGATGCAAAAATTTGCTGGTCGTGTACATAAAAAACCTTGGCATTCAGTACACCTCATAAGACTGTCTACTCAAATAAGTAAAAAATTCTCTTGTATCTTTGTATGGCTGGTACCACACTGATCACTTCAGATCGATAGGTTGTACCATCTTTAAAACCTCAGGACTGAAGTGTTTGCAGTGGTCTTAAATTACTGGTGTATTTTTCTTAATGTCTGGTATGATGAGATGCCATGAAGGCCTGAGCTTTCTCATGAGAAGGAAGGTACTGCTTTCTAGGAACACGGCAGATTTTAATAGACAATGTCTTTGAAAAGTGTCAGAGTTGTGCAGCCTTTCACACAAGGACTTCCAAAAGTGAGACTGGCATTTGGCTCACAGGTAGGAGAATGGTAGTCTAAAAATTTGGAAAAGTAGACCAGTCCTAATAATATCAGCCAGACCATTCAGTGTGCAACA
Organism: Falcunculus frontatus; assembly: GCA_013398115.1. Lineage (NCBI taxonomy): Eukaryota > Metazoa > Chordata > Aves > Passeriformes > Falcunculus > Falcunculus frontatus. The sequence continues at coordinate 83,923 of VZRV01001951.1, forward strand.
ATTCAGATCAGTTTGATTTCTTTCACATTATCAATGTAATTCCAGATGCAGAACAATGAATCAATCCAGTTTTCAGATGAGATTAGTGACACATGAATAACTTGGGAAATCACTAATAAAAACCCAGGTAGAAAGGAAATCAGAGCACTTTTTTCAAACCTGACAGAATCAATTATTTCTCTTTACAAGTGATATCAGAATACTAGGGTATTTTTCCTAGCCACCTGTCAAGCAGTTGCGCACAAGACCATGACATATAATTCTCACCTTCTGCAATGTTGCTGAAGGAATACGAGACACTTTCCATACACTGATCATCATCAGCCCAAACAGTTTTCATTTTTAATACCGCATTTCATCAAAATGGAAGTGATCAGAAGAAAATATCAGAGAAATTTTTCAGACCACACTGGAGAGCACTCACCAAGAGGGGTGTAAATTAGAGGCAAAAGAACGTTCCCTTTGAAGGTACTTCTGGAGCAGGGCAGAAAATTATTTCAAGAGCAGAGGATACAAATACACCTACCAGCTCAGGCTTTTTGATGGTCATAAGTATCTGTGTTACAAAAGAAAGCTACAAAACAGAGCAGGGAGACAAACGAGTGATGCAGTGGAGCTTTTACCTGCCTACTCCCAAAGCAGAAATTAAAGCTATCAGTAGAATAGGCTTTTAGTTATGGACTGGTAGGCCATCATCAGCAGTTGCTTCCTGCAATAGAGGCAAGCTCGGTATTCGGTGCTCATGCACTACTTTAAATATTTGAAGTGGGACACTGTGCAGCAGCTAGAGGACAGCATCCCTCTGTGTTCAGTTCTGTACAAACACAGGATCAACACATCAAGGCATCTCTGTGTCTAGGAGATTACAACACAGGGAACTGACTGGAGATATTTCACTGTCCTGTTAAGGTCAAATTGGCAGTGATGCTGAGCTCTAGAGGAAAAATTCATCACTTATGTCACTCCAACTGTACCTGTATGCTCATATCATCATGTATTTTGTTCTGAGCTTGACCCGGCCAGGGCTGGCCTTGCCCTTGAAGGAAAGAACCATCATACGTCATCACCAAAGCAGTTGTTCCCAGCACCATCTTAGCAACTGGCTGGATACTGGGGCTGAGTGACCTTTGGGATTCAGCCCAAAGCTTTCTGCAAAAACGGATGAAGGCTGGTCCCAAAGAAGGCTATTTAGTGTTAACTTAGCAATACTGGTGAAATCATTCAAGGAGGGACACATGATCTGTGCAGATGGACAAAGCAATGGGCAAAGCAGTGATCTGCTGCCAGATTGAGAGAAGAAAGAATTATCTTATGCACTGTAGATGCTCTTCACCTGCTTTAATTTTTAATAGAAATGTTCCTTTTTAAGTACGATGAGCAATACAAGTTTAATGTGAACTTAGAGGACCATGCAACCCAAGCATAATTGACTCACTATGATCACTCTCTAGATATTTTTTCCCCTTTTTTTCTTAAGTCTTAATGTTTCATTCTTAATGGGACTAAAAAATGACAGAGAGCTGGAATGGGACATAGCAGTCAACTACTGTGAATTCAACCTAGTAGTCAATACTGAAATTGGATTTGAATTACAGTGTAAATAATTGTAGATTAGAAAACTGGACTAAAAGAGCCATGTTAAGATATAAACCACCTGCAGGTCATAGGCAAAAGAAACCAGAAATAGTGTTTACAGAGGTCAAAGGTTTACATTTTTGAGTATCACTGTCTGGGGAACAGAGGTCACTTTTTATGTTTGTGACTTTGTTCAGTAAAATTTGAGTTTGTCTTACATGCAGGTTTGGTATCTTTCCACTAACTAGCCTTACAACTGAAGCACCAAATGAACAGTATTTACACTGAACCTTTGAACTGTTGGTGCAGTACTAACACTCTTTTTAAGCACAAAGTAGCTCAGTGTTTAACTAACCTTACTTTCATCTTCTCTCTCTGCTTGTGCTACTTTACCCCATGTGATAAACAATGAGGAAAGCTGCAATATCCTGTTGAAGGACTATAACATGTCCTTCCCTTAACTACAGGTTTATGTGGTTCGTCAAAGCTCATCATCCAAACAGGTAAGATTGAATTCAGTGACTACTGAATTGGACATACTCTGAGCTGCAATGAAAGTGGTGAATTGTGTGTGCTTTTTAGGGGCTTCAGTAGTAAAAATCTTGGTGTCTTGTGGAAAGGCAGCGTTACTGTCAACTGTGATGTTTTCCGGAGGCTGAAACTGTGAAAACAGGTGACAAACAATATTTACTCTATTAACCAGACAAAAGTTCATAAAACTAATGCAGCTAGGAAAAGAACATCACGATTTAAAAAAATGTGGGCCCACTCCCAGTTTTAGGGGGTAGATGAGGGGAGATGAAGTCATCACATCCTCACACAGGAAAATGAACAATGCTGTATGTTGCATACAAAGCTCCCAAACAGACTATTTTTCTATTAAAAAAGGTTTCAGACCCGGAAGCTCTCCTATCTCTTTGAGCTTGTAATTTCTCTTTCTGACCAAAGGTCTTAGTCAGCAAAGACAGAATAAAATTTGTATCTCTTACATCTTTTTGTAGAGAAGGATGGCTTCACAGCTGTTTCTTGATCCTGTAAAACAGGTCTGATTAAATGCATAAGAACAGTATTAACTCGATAACTTGTGGGAATTACTCCTCACCCATAACAGCATGAAACAGAAAAGGAGGGGATCTGCTTGGCTGCAATCTGGATCTTTTGCTCTGTTTTCAGCTTTAGTAACAATATTTTGCTATTCTTGATAATGACATTTATTTTTTCTTTATTTCAGTGCATTCACCTTAAAACAACTTTAGTAATAATTTTCCATTGCAGAATAAGCTAGGGCTCCTGATTTATGTAAGCGAAGTGTTTTAAGATCCTCTTAGGAAAGGAGGTATAGAAAAGGAAAGTTGTACAAGAAGATAGCTGGCAAATAACACCAGCTTATGATACCACCACCACCTGGGATGCCATCGTCTCACAGTATACCCTTTTCTCCCTTCAATTAACACATCTTAGCTCAAACGTTATCAAAATATTTCCACAGATGCAGAGGTGAACACGGCCATCAGAACTTTCTTTAAGACAAGGGAAAATGTTTTCTTGTGGATAAAGCTTATTAACAGTCAAAGCAATGATGGAATCAGCACTTGGGACAACTCCAAAACCACCTACACAAACTCGCAAGGAAGAGAGTTAGACACAGATTTTGGTGGCATGATTAGTATTTCCTCTGGTTTGGCTCTTGTTATTTCTGTTCACATCAACTGAAAGCAAAAAAAAAAAAAAAAAGAGTTTTAAAGCTGTGATCGTATTCCCCAGCAAAGCTGTTTGTGATTTCCATTCTGCAGGAGATTTTCTTTTCTCTTATATCCACTACCAGGCTGACAAAACCAAATGACGACTTCTAATTCCTACTTTCCCTGTTGACATCACCACCAGATACAAATTTGGGAAAGCTGCCTACACATTTCAGTTCAATTGATATGCTGGTGTTGTCCCTGGGCTGAAGAATGTGTGTAACTATGTATGCTTGCTTCTGACTGTCCCTTCTGCAAAGGAACTGGAGAAGAGAATGGAAAGAAAGGAATTTTTTAACTTGTTAATCTACTTCTTTCTTTCTGTGCAGTCTTTTCTGTCTGATAAATGGAAAACTAGAGTGTGTGCCAGTTAGTACTTTTGCGACTGATAAAAGGTCTGTATGTATGAGATAAGCAGGTGGACACTAATCATGTTTTGAGTTTATGATTTGTGTATGCTTCTTCTTGGCCCTACTCCTCCCTTCATTCTTTAATTTGTATAAGCACATAACAGAGAAAGGGCACTCGCACAGCCAGCCTGCCAGTGAATATGGTGTGGAAGAGAATGAAGGATTAACCATTAAAACACCTTTCATTTAATAGTGTCTGCATTAGGAGTACCTTGTTAGGCACAATGACAACAACCTTATCAGGCACAAAAGAAACTTACACAAATCCACTTTTGTTTGGCCCTAATTTCAGAGAATGAAGTGTATATTAAAAACTCAGAAAAGCCCTCCCTTAAACTTAATTGAGAAAGGAGACAAGACACCCTTTTAAATATAAGCTTATGTTGTTGCTGATAAACCGATTTTGAATCGTAAATTTGATTTGCATCAAAAAATGACGAAGAGACACGTGGTGCTGTGTGACTTTCATTGTAGTGTCAGTATCATACCCTCCACTTCTCCAGGTATAAAAGGGAGTTTAGGCTGGTTTTGTAAACTCATAGGTGGGCAGTATCTGCACTGATCTTTTGCTTAATGATGAGGCTGCTCTAATGAGCCTGAATTACATGAGGTACAGTTGCTGGCTGCTGATGGGGCACTGCTGCATATGCCAGCTCTACCCATGTGTGGCTCCCACAGGAAGGAAGCAGGAAGCATCAGTGGGTCTCTGAACAGAGAACTAGGAATGGGAGCATACTTGCTTGATGTGTTCAAGGGGATTTGGCGTAGTCTGACCTGAACTTTCATCACAAACTTAGCCATATTGCTTGGTAGGATCAGGCCCTTGTTTCATAGCCATAGTGGAAACCTTGAGGTAAGTTAAATTGTCAGGTACGGTGAAACTATGACACATCTGTCCATAGATGTCCAGCTGAAGGTAACGCTGAGGACTGTAACCACACACAGCAAGATGGACACACAATGGAGTAAAGGAAAGAAAAACTCTCCTTCATCCTTCACTCTCTCAACCCACCACCCTGCATAACCTCCCATAGCTTGAAGCAAGACAAGAAAGTCAGCATTTCGCACCCTCCAACAGCTTTGACATGACAGGTATGGTATTTTCTTACCCACAGAATTGCCAAGGAAATCCGCCCTAGCAAAAGTGCAAAAGTTTTCAGTATAAGGAGGTGGGGTGCAAAAACTGGCTTCTAGGCAAAGGTTGAAATGACTCAATCTGAAACAAAATGTAAAGCAATTACTGCCTGGAAAAAAAAAAAATCATGCTGACATTTAGAGGCTGCAGTGATAGTATCTGTCCCTTCCCAGGCTGACATAAGCAGCCTTGATTTCATCCCAAAATGATTTTATTTTTGTTTGTTTGATATTTAGAAGATGCTTTATTTGGAGGTGGGGGGCAGCAGGATGGATTGCCTTAACTTCAGCTTTTATGCCAAGAAATAATTGCCACCCCAGAAAGGTAATTACATACGCCATTGTTTATACGCATAATAGGCCTGGAAAAGCATGTTCTACAGATAGAAAAAAAAAGAAAATCCTGCTTTCACATCAGGGCGGAACACTATGCAAAGTGACAGATTGCCACAAATAGCATTCAAACCCTTGCACAGTAGTGGTTGATTTTTCTTCTGGGGAAGAGGGGGAAGGGATGAAGGCTATGGAATAGGGTGGAAAGGGGAAAAAAAAAAGACAATTTTGTTCAACAGCCATAGTAACATACACAGTGGTTTTTACTGTCTTGATTGCTGTTAAATGAACCTGATCTTTAAGTTGTTTTTAAAGTCACTGCCTCTAAGGGACATTTTCTGTTGCCATCTTGTGCAAATACCACTTCTCCTAAAGTGGCCTTAATTTGAATTGCTTTGAAAGCAGACCAGATAATCTGCTAGAATATGTTGTGGCATGATGCATCTCCCCTTTGTGCCCTTAGTACCACATAGAAAGTGAATTTAGCTCAGAAAAGGACAACTAGTCTCTTTTCCCCCCTTCCATCGTAATACAACAAAAGAATAAAGCAAACAGTGTGCTGTGATGTCAAACCCATTTCAGATTTTTTTAAAATGCAAAATATGTATTTCTTCAAAATATTGAAAGTTGCAGGGCTGAACAAAGGAAAAAAATGCATATGTATTTTGATATTGAACCAAGCATTGTTAGATGCTGAAGCAATTCATAGCAGGGCTATTCTCTGTGGCAGTGTCCAGCAAATTGCATGAGCTGCTTGTTAGGCTTGACAACAGTGTTTTACCTAACAAAGGCCTCAACAGCTCAGAGCAGCAGAGGAATGTCAAAATGAGCACATTTCACACACAGATGTGTGACCATTATAGTCTATAAGAAGATGCATGGGGTGGAGGGAAGAGGCTGGGTGCTGGGAAGGCTAACAGTTAGCAGTAGGGACATGGCCCTACTGACCACATTTAATCAACTCTTCTGTAAACAATTCAACATTTTCATTGTTCTCTAAAAACTAATAAAGAGAAACAAGCACTTTTCATTCATCTTGAAGTAATTTTCTGTCAGGTTTGAGCCCCTTGTGGCTTACAGCTTGTGCATTGCTAGCTGTGTGATACAACAACTATTTCAATTTATTTTACAAACTCTGGCCATTCACATGTCAGTTAGTGTTCACCAAGCCGGCATCTGAAATTGTGCAGTTAACGAGTTTTACAACATTTCTATCAAGAGAAACTGTTTAGCATAACTGACTCTTAAGGAGTTATTAGACCTCTAAAAATCCATTTTAAGGGGCATTATTTAAATAAAATAGAAAAACGGTTCACTGCCTTTTAAAGGGGCTACAAAAAAAGTCCATCAGATCCAGTGCAGTAATCCTCAGCTTAAAGCACTCTTGAGAGCACTTCTGGGAATTATCAGCATAATGAAATGTTTTGTGAAATGTCCAGATAGATTCCTCTACTCAACAATTTTACTGCACTATATTTATTTTTCTTCTAGTTTTTAAAGAAGTGAATTACTTTTTTGAGGTGATTATTCTACATTGTGTGGATTAAATGAATGCATTTTTGTCAAGGCTGTAGTATAAGTGAGGGGTTCAGTCTGTGTACAATCTATGTACATTTGCACAGCAGAAAAAAAAAGTCAAGCCCTTTATGTTATTCTCAGCTCTAAAAGGGTTAAATCACAATGAGGCTTATGCCGATTTGCATTTCTCTTGTACCACATTTTTCTTATACTTAACAACTTTCTTATACAATGGCACCTATAAAACACTATATTAAAAATAATTCTTAAATTGGTCATAAGAGCTCATAAAACTGAAATTTGTTCTGAACTTCTCTGAAAAGGAGAAATTTATGAATTTTAACTTAATTAATAGATATCTATCTTTTAACTGTGGCAACTAATGATCCAAAACTGCTAATACCTGGAGTCCATAATGGTGGAAACACTGCAGCATTTACGTGAGTCAATCTTAAACCACCTAATGGAGTAAACTCCATGTTTGTGATGTAAATTAGTCAGCGCTCCTGCCTAAAATGAGCACTGGTAAGAGAAAAATTATATTACAGTACAATTACAGATACAGGAGGCACAGTATGAAGGTGTACATACACAGTATGCACACAGACAGTGGCAACACATATGCAATGTTGTACCTGGTGTTATTTGTTCAGTAAGACAACAAAAATGCTGAAGGGCCTTGAGGGGAAGCTGTATGAGGAGCAGCTGAGGTCACCGTGTCTGTTCCAGCCTGGAGGAGACTGAGGGGAGAGCTCATTGCAGCCTGGAATTTCCTTGTGAGAGGAAGAGGAGGGTCAGGCACTCATCTCTTCTCCATGATGACCTGGACAGAACCTGAGGGAATGGCCTGAAGTTCTGTCAGAAGAGGTTTAAGTCGGATATTAGGAAACGGTTCTTCACTCACAAGGTGGTTGGGCACTGTGACAGGCTATCCAGGGAAGTGGTCACAGCACCAAGCCTGACAGAGTTCAAGCAGTCTCACAGAGTTCCAGGACAACCCTCTTGGGCACATGGTGTGACACTATGGTATGGTCCTGTGCAGGGCCAGAAGTTTGCCTCATTACGTGTTGGCCAAAAAATAATTTGACTTAGTTCTTCAGAGTTTTTTACACTCATTCTAAGACAGAGAGACTAGCACCATCACTCCTTGAGATTTTTTGATAGATGCTCAGTAACTTTCATGCACATAGACAATAATTTGTGGTCTTGGTGCCATCTCAGAGCGAAGGTATAACCTTTCCTGAGGGTATGAGATTTCCACAATCACAGTAGGCAGTACTACAGCAGTAGCGCCAAAGGAGCTGGTGTCTCAGAATCTACCAAGACAGAAATGAATGCGAGATGGCTTCCAGACTGGAAAACTGTGATTGATCAACTATAATAAGTGAGATAGTGGACACTTTCCTACCAGCTGAGCTGCAGCTCAGTTTTGCAAAGTGTCAAGCATTTGGGCACTGTCTGTACATATTAAGTTTTAAGCAGTCACTGGCAGAGCTGGCTAAAGTAGTGGGCTTTTTTATGACTGAAATCTTTATTGGAGTGGTGTCACGCTCCTTAGCACTCTGCTTAATGTCTTGGCATGGCAAAGCACATAAAGCAGGAGAAAAAGAAGAGAGTTTTAAAAATATGCTGAAATTTATGTTAGAATCAGTGGAAAACTTAACTACACTTAAATAATGTATGAGTTGTGCTGAAAGGAAAAGATGAAAGCCATCAGATTTCCAGATACTAAAAATTTTGGATGGTGAAACTTGAAAGCACCCGTTGTACAAAAACCCCTGTATCCAGGTCTAGAGAGAGAACCAAGGAGGAACAAACCAGAAGTGAATTTTGTACAAGACTGATCACACAGACAAAGGAACTGAAGGAACAAAGGAGTGAGCTGAACTTAATTCTAGTGATGCCTTACAATTGTATACATTCACGCTTAGTTGTTAGCTTTCTGCACGGTCAACTAATAGATGCTGCAGCAGGAGCACTAAAGGTCTGCTGGAGAGAGGTAGAAACAGATCATTAGGATACTCTACACAGTCCTCCCATACTTATAGGATATGACTTCTCTTTACAAATCCCACTTCTTTCTGCTTCTTGACCTGAGGAGAGTTTTGATAGGAAATTCAGAGCTGCATCTACAATCAAGGGCAGAAGCAGGAGGTCTGAAATGAAAAAAGAATGGGTAAGACCACTTCTTCTCTGTGCTGAGGAGATGCAAAAGAGGCAAACACTGAAGTGGAAGGTAGGATAGGAGGGGGCTTGACTGCAGTAATATATTTTAGCACAGTTAATCACTGTCATGTATTCTCCATGAGTTTAATTAGTATGGCAGCAGTATTTCTTTGTCCCCTGATTATTTATACATAATGTTCACCAAAATGGAAGAAAATATTTTTTGACTATGCACAGAGATTTTTTTGTTCTTGAGTGAATGTCTTTCCCTTTTGGGGAAACATCTATGTAAAACAGAAAAAGAAAAAAACCGGTGAGCTTTATGTATGACAGATTTGTGACAAACGGAAAGTCCATAACTGATTTTTTGTGTGACCAAAGACCTGATGATTGCTCCACTGATTTTTTATTTGTTCATACAGGATCACCTTTTTGCCCAGGAGTTGTTTCATTTTTCTCTTTTCCAAAAGGACTTGTTTTTCCCCTGCAAGTAACATGCACACCTAATTTACAGGAGACTGCAACAGGTCTTGGAGATACACAGGCTTGAAAGGGTCTAAGGTGCAGACAAGCTCTGACTATTCCTTCCTGCAGGCCTGTATGGGGTAAAGTCCCTACAAATGAGCTGTGGGTGGGAAGCACCTGGATCATTAATCATTTTACTGAAAACTAGCTTGGCTATCCTTCAGCCCACACTGAAGTCTACTGAAGTCTGTACATCTCAAAGCTCTAAAATATGAGAGAATATTATTATTTTAATCCTGTACCTATATGTGTAGCCAGTCTTTTGGTCCATATTCCTCTGCATTGCTGGGCTAGCTGTTTTCAGTCCTATTCCCAGAAAAACACCTCCCTTACAAGGAGGCACAGTCAGTCATGGAGCATGGTCAGCAGAAAGCTGCATAAGGTGTGCTCCAACTCTCTAGGGAAATTGTTGTCCTTGTTAAGCCTTTACACCTTCAGAGAAGGCTTGTGAATGTTTTGCAACACCATGATTGAACTAAAAGAATAATATTAATGGCAAGTGAAATAATCGAGACACCATAATTTAGGTTTAGGTAGACAAGACTTCAAGTTATAATTTAAAACCATTAAATATCATAGAGAAATAACCCAAAATCTGAACAGTGCAACATCAAAGCTGATCCTGTGTAGTGAAGAAGACATTTATATTCACAATCTCTCTCCCTAAGTTGGTGACAATCTAAATGCCAAATTCCCTCACACTAGGCAGAGCTATGTATCAGGATAATGAGATGCAAGTCCACATCAGTGTGGTACCATGACTAATAACGTCAACAAGCTTTGTTTTAAATATTTGTGACCTTTGACAGGAGGAAGTAAAACATGATGAAGAAAAAGTGGGAAAATCGCATTAAAGAAAAAATTAAAAGTTTTATTTTAGCTAATCTTTTTATATCATGTCCCGTGACTTAGGCAGGATTTCCTTGGCCTTTTGGGACATGATGACACAGTTATTTGCCACGAGTCCAAAATTCCATTCACAGACTTTTAACACAGGCTCTCCTGCCTCTGAATTTGAGTCTGGTTGATATAATCATCTCTGTAACAGCTGGACATGCAGCCTGCCTCTATTACTCCCACAGATGCTTATAAAAAATGAAGACATTACAGAAAGATTAATCTTTGTTGCTTTTCTTTACCCTGGCTTCCAAGAAACAAAACTTTTTATTCAGTCATGGAAAGGCTATGCACATGTCCAAGTACGTTTGAACCCATTAACTAACTGCAGCTGATTTTCTAAGGGAATAGAAGAGATTGTGAACCTAACAGCAGAGCAAGAAACTCTTTGCACTGTACCTCACAATGATCAGGTATCTTCAAATGATGCATGCGGCAGGTTGTTTCCCATCCCATTGACTTATTAATACAAAGTCAATTGCCAGGTATTTTACCATTTTTTTTCTGAATCATTTCCGGCTCACTGGTTTTGCCCATGGTACCTTCACTTTCTCTTCCTCTTTCAGCCAAGTCAGGCACTCAATAAAAAGACTAGTTTTACCCTCATGCTATCAGTTGCTGTAAAGTGCAAGATTAAGTTTGAATTCACTAAAAAACTTGCTATTTTGTAGGCATGGTGATCTAATTACTTTTAAAAGGATGGTATAAAAGAACATGTAACCCCCCATACTTCTGTGACCAATTGCACCAACCACAGATAGCAGAAATAATGTGTAATTACCACTTAATAAAAAAAAGTTCATGAACACAACCTACCTCAACAGGCTGTTGGAACCTGTTGAAACCACTCCACAAAAATACCAATAAAAAAAGCACAGTGGATTCTACATTACAGAAAAAAGAGGTGAGTAAGTAGAAGAAAGAAGAAGCAGCAGCATTGGAGTCTACCTTGAGAACCTGGAAGCTGACTGGGTGTGCTGGAACTTGGGAAAAGATCAAGACCTCTGTTGACACAAAATGTGCAGACACACCCATTGAAAGAAACGTTAGGGAAACGAATCAAGCAGTAATGCCTAGGACAAGCCCCCCTCTGCCATCAACTGCTTTTGGGTGATTTGCCAGTGGATTGGACATCCATGGGGCAGTCCTGGAGTGGGGTCAGCCCTGCAAGAACTGTCAGAAACTGAATTGGGTAGAGGAGCAAAACTGAGGCTTACAACTGGTGCTTTAATAGATTTCTGTCATCAAAGTGGTCCTACTGTGTGAGAAGCTTTTGACAGCAAACTGACAAGGAGACTGAGCCACACATCTCTGGGCTAGACCAAAGCCTTTGTCGTCTTAGTTGGCATTGGGACTGCTGAGATACATTTCCTCAGGGAGGGGAACACCCTGTTTGTTCGGACACGGACATTTTCTTCGACTAAACTAGTATTTCTGCTTTCACTGAGTGCAGGATTCACATGCTTTCATCTCTCTGTGGTGAATTTTCTTCATATGAATTACAATGGCATCATTGATACGGTGATTTTCTTGGGAAGGTTTGCAGTAGGCTTGCAAGTCAGACAGAAGCCCTAGCTAGCAATCACTTCAGCAACAAATAATAACTTTAATGTCCTGGAATGCTGGTGCTTGATGTTTCAGGAGTAGTTTTTATTTATCATTCTGTATGTCACTTACCTACCTCAGAGGATAGCGTTAGCTGTTCTCTACGGATGAATTCCAAAAAATAAAAGTCTTGCACTTCAAACAGATATTTTTGCATTGTGAAATCCACAATATCTTAGAAGTAAAAATATTCTTAAACAGAAGTCCGTGTGGACACTTACTTAACATTGCTCACGTCTTATAGTCAGTCAAAGCCTATGATCAGTCACACTGTTTTCATTGCCAATTATGTCCTCTGGGACCTAACCTAAAGCTGGGAAGGTATCTATTCCTGTGCTCCTGAGGACAGTGTGATGTGAGCAGTGTCAACAGGGAGTGCGAGGGGATCTACCACTCACTGCCTGTTCTCAGTCACAAAAGTTCACACCAAATGGTCAGATGAACTGAAGCAGACATCTCAAGCTCTCTGGTCACTCTGAGGCCAGCATATATCGACTTTAGTGGTTTTGGACCAAATTTCTTCTTTGCCAGTGGAAATGTGAAACCGGATAATTTGGTAGCCTCCTAATGCTCTGTGGTCTTCAGTGTTCCAAGAAAGGGGAGAGAAAAGGAGAGCAGAAAGATTTTCCCCAAACTGCTTTTAAGTGTCTTTCCTTCACTCTAAAAAGCCCTTGCTGTACTTCATGTGCTTTGACACTAGTTCACCTGAGGGTGAAACATGTATTTGCAAGATTCACCTGTGGCCTACTAACATGGGAACTGAGACTATGTGTTAGAGCTTGGGCAACAGGTCAAATTCAGATTTCAGCATTTCATAGATAGGTACTTCATAGAGGTCACACAAAGAGTCAGGATAACCCCAAGAACCAGCCAAAATCAAATAGTGATTTATTCTGTCAAAACAGGCGTAAGTAAGAAAAGTGCAACTTGTAGTAATTTTTTTTTTATTGTGTAATTCTGTTTGAAAGGCCATAGGGAAAAAATTGCCCCTTCAGATGTTAGTACATAGGTCCGTGACACAAAGTTCTCTTAAAAGTGATTTGCCCAGCTGTCTCAGGTGTATTCCAGCTGTACATTGAACTACTCACAGCTGCAATGTGTGCTACAAATTCATCACATCACATGGTTCTGTGATGCTATAAGTACTTACTAATGCAAGTTGTTCAAAGAAATAGGACTAACTTTCTTAAACATCTTGATGTCTTCCTCAAATATTGTAGTGCTGCCCATGTATAAAGTGTATATCCATTTGCCTAATTTATTTCACATTTACTTTATTAAAATGATGCAAATGCCTTGTGTGGACTCTTAAATAAATATTTTCGGGGTTTATACAATTTGTGAACTTGGTTAATATATTAAGTTTTGCTATAATTTTATAAATATGCTCTTCTTAAGCTTATTAAAATGATAAATTAATTTTAAAGTGGCAGTTGCACCTGTGTATCTATTATTCAGCTTAGGACAGTGTAGAAGATAGTATACATCTAGAAAGTTGAGGGGTAGCAACCAAATATGTATCCATTACCAAAGTATTGCTTTTTTTAAAATCCCAACTGGATTTCTAATTGTCTCTGTGTTCGATGCTAGACATAGTTACACACTTTTTACCACAGAATAGGTCCACTCGGGGTGTGAAAGGTGAATGTGTGGTTTTCTCTAAGTCCTGTGCAATAATTCCTATACAAACTCTGAAAATGGAACTGATAATATGTCAATGATTACTGTACAAAGAAGTTAAATATTACAGCTAATTTTCTCACTGAAATCTAATCCAGGGATTAGCAACAATGGGAAATCTGTTTTATTTGCATTTAATTTGTACCTTCACACTATTATCTCCCATGTTTTAGTTTCAGGAAATGTGGTTCAGGCTATTGTAACCACATTTCATGCTGCAGTTGCACTGTTATTTGAGCTCTATGCTAGGAAATGACTTACTGAAAAAATAAAGCCAGCATACTTTATTTTAATTATACTAGAGCTGTGTCTAAGTACAAAAAAATAGTACAGCATATATTTAATATGGAGCATGGATTAACAGTTTTATGAGACATAAAATCTATTTATATCATTTTCTATTTACAAACCTGTTATATATCTTTCAACAAAACAAATGCCTATAGTGTAAAAATGAATAAGGAGAACATCAAACTAGCAATCATGTAAGCAGTAAATAACATCTTAATTGGCCTAGAATGCTGGAGCTTGATTTTTTTGGAACTAGGTTTTATTTATTGATCTATATGGCATATTTATCTTTCCAGTGATTTGTACAAGTCTATACCCGTTCCTCAATATTAGATCCATGTATAGCTTTATATTGCAAATCCCATTTGGGGGAATAGCCAAGTAAGAGAAGAATCGTTGCTTCTGGAAAAGTCATCCATTTAAAAACTTTCAATGAGGCAAGGATAACTTCACAGTTTTTACACTTCTGATAAAAAAGAAGGGGGCAGAGGGAGAGGTACGAAATGCTGCTATTATGCAGTTTCCACCCAATGAATGCTTCAACAGTCCTTTACTGTTTGCTGGTTTGGCAGTGACAAGAAAACGAGGAAGGATCCCATGTGCACTGGGAAACGCCTTTTAAATGCTCCTGTCTATGTTCCTTTGACCAGCGGGACTAGGAGGCAGAAATGGGTATGGTGGGCTTTACACATGGTCCGCAGTCTCTGATTTGGTTCTGCTCAGGAGTGTTTGTGCAGACTTGTTCTTAACACCCACACCGTATTTCAAGCCACATGGCACTTCACCCCACGCTTCGCACAATGCCATGCAGCTGAGAACTGGCAAATTCAATCTTCCTCCACCGAGGTGTCTAGTGGGGAATTCTCCTTGATGAAACAGAGGTGTCTGCTGCTAAGCCAGTATGCGAGAGGAAGAGGGAAATCTCTCAATGATTCTCTTCTTTCTTATAAAAATGTAGCTGAAAATGTCGCCGTGGAGATCCTGCTCCGTTGCTTTGCTTAGGATTGTAAAAGACCGGTCCTTAAAACTGCTTCCGCTATTGACGGTGGAAAAAAAAGTTTACAAACAGCGGTGCTGCACTTGCCCATCTTCTGCTTTTATGAAAGTGATGCTATAAAGACGGAAAAGATTGTGCTCTGATAGCTGTCATTGCTCTAGTATAACCTTAGCTGTCTGGAAATGAGCTAATTAAATTTTTTGGTGTGTCTTTTAGAGAATACATTTGCATTTGACATAATTAGTGGTAGGCAGATCCAGCTATATCCAGGGGGAATCTCAAGACAACTGCTTTGCTGACTATTAGTGCCTAATTTCTGAATGTCAAATCCTGCACATCTTAATTTCTAGAGAATAAGCTCAATTGAACTTGCTCCCCAGTTATGCAAAAACTGTTCAGATAAAACCAAGTGGACACGAATGTAATGAATGTGGTTATTAAATTGTTTCAATTGAAAGAACCCTATTCTTATACCATCATAATGGGAACAATTTATCCCCACTGATCAGCCTGTCTCTTTTTTCTGAGCTCTCTTTGATCTTGAAGCATATTGCAGTGGTGTGTCCTATTGAAAAGCAAAACTGGGGCAATTTTAATGCTTTTGTACCTTACCAGTGCTCTATTTTTTCGTTGTTTAAAAATAGCTGTTAATTATAAGTGCAGTTTAAATGTCTCAAGTGACCCAGAAATGCAGGTTGGAATGAGACAGATTGTGTGTCTCATATAAAACAGATGTACTTTCACAGAGCATCCTGAATTCAGCCCTCAATATGTAACCTTCTCTAAGGTTATTTCAGTCAGGTATTGAGCTTGTCTAGCTTTTAGATATAAAATCCCACACATTTTGAACAATGAAGACAAAACTTCATCTACATTTACCTCAAGAATAAAAAGCCTCTTTTTTTTGTGTGGGTGTATTTTGCTGGTAGTGGTTGATGGGACGAGAGCATTTCCCTTCGACTCCAGAGACTCGGGAGACCATATACCTCATTTAATCTCCTCCTCTTCTGCCTCGCGATGTAATAAACTCACGCTCTTAAAGAACATTTAGTGGTAATAAACTTTCAGGAGGTCCTATTATTTTGACTGGATTAAGCACTGCTCAAGTACCAGCCATACCTTGCAGATATAAAATTTCAAGCTTCTGTGTTTTGAGTGGCTCAAAGTAGTTTTTCTATTATCTCTTCTGCCAACAATTGCTTTTAATTCCTGTCTGTGATGAGGTTCATCAAGAGAAATCTGAAAAGTATGGTGCAAATAAATTAAGGCCAGCTAATGATTTACTGGAGGACCTGAACAAATCAGGTAACAAATTGTTAGCAATTTACAGACACTTCAATTCAGCAACAAGACTCGGTTTCAACTTTGTGGTTAGAATAGGCTGTCAAGTGCATTGAGTTTGCTGAGCTCTCCCGTGTCCCTGAAGATCAGTGGCACACATTTCAAAGCCACCACCACTTCATGAAACTGAATGGGTTAATGGTGAAGGAAGACGAGGATCAACCAAGCTTGGATTGTACATTGAGATCTCAGTCATTAAGAGAGACTGACATCCAGCTAAGGGCTGGAAACTGCAGGAATGATTAGTCTGTGAGCATGGAAGAACCTATCTGCTCTGAAGATGAGCAGAAAACTGACCCACAAAAATATTTTAAACATTTTTCTCTCGTTCTGGCTATTAAATATCATATATATTTTCTTCCTCATGTCAGCTAAGAATAAGGTAAAAAAAAAAAAAGATAAAAATCCCTCAGGATATCAAATTTTTTGGCTCACAAAAACATTTTCCTAAAAAGCCTAGAATTTTATGGCTCATGTTCAGACACTCACATCCTTACACAGTCAGATATACACATGATGAATAGAGAAAAATCCTCATTTGATAGTGGGAATAAGTATTCTATTTTGTTTCCCACTCTCTGGGAGACAATTTTCAATTCAATACTTAGAAAACTTCTCCTGAATCTCAGAGGATGTTAAAAGAATATGATATGTTGCCATACTGCGAGTTCAACTTCAAGAGAAGCCACAGACCTCACTATTTTCTAACATCAGTCCCTAAAAGATGTCATTGACTAAATCTGCACTTCGGAACTTTCTATAACTTTTGTTATGGAAACGAGTGCTTCCTTTAACTATTCCCACTTTTAACACTTCATGCTATCACAATGGAAAACAACAGATTTGATAGTAGCTGAAACAATAGCACATCTGTATTGGAAATAAGAAAACTAACATTTGGAAAAAGTGTTTATCAGTTATCACTGCCTTTCCACCTTTTCAGGACAACATTTTGGTGCATAAAGGATTCTCAAGGCAGAGATGCCAAGAGAAAATTTTCTATTAAAACTCCATGAGCTTTGTTTTATCCTCTGAATTTTCACATTGTTATTCTGTGAAGAACCAGGCAAGGACTGAGCCTCAGTTTAAACACATGCATGAATTAATCCCCCCTTTGACAAAGCAGTGCGAACTCAGACTCAAGCATATACTTAGAGCTGAGTGCTATCCTGATGTGGGATGGATACACACTTCAAAGTTCTCCAGCAGTGAGAACTGTAATTTGAATTCAGGTGAAAGTATTTTAACTGGACTCAATACCTTCTAAAGTGAGTTAAGCAGGGACAGCTGTACTGCTACAATTGTGCTCAGTGTAAGAAAGTTTTACTTCAAGGTAGTTTGGGCCAACATTACTTTTTGTGCTTTAATTTTAAATTTCCGTTCTCTAATGGGTGACAGTGACCATGTTACTATACTAAAATCAAAGCAGTTTGATATATGAAGTAACAACTGCTATGTGGCACTTCCCTGCCCTCCCCAACCTTCCCCCCTAACCCCCCCCCCCTCTGCCCATACAAAAAGAATAGGCAATCAACTCAGGAAAGTTTCGGTTTTTACAGAAATTCATGTTTTGCTTTTCACAGAAATTGGCAAACCAGAAAATGTGTGTCTCTGAAACAAAAGAATAACCTTAAAGAAGTAGAGTGAGTCACAACATGTGAGGAGAAATCATGGAGCAACAACTCTCTAAGGAGATAGAAGTCCCAAAAACTCCTCTGAAATCCACAGGAAAGACTGTACTGGTCATCTAAATAATATTTAAATATCTATAAATAGGTAACAAAAGAAAGCAGACTGCAAGATTAACCGGCAGCAGTGAGAGAAGACTCTGCTGCTTTAGGTCTACTTTCAGTCCCAAACTGGTCTCCATTGAACTGCTAAACTGGTTTTATGGACTAGTAGTTCTATTCAGATTTGGAAAAGTGCATGCAAACATACTGAGTTTTTGCGTGGGTAACATTAGTTAGACTTTTTAAAAGTCTCATTAAAAAGATTTTAGTAAATTCCTATTTGTCAGGGAAAAAATCTGACTCTGCCATTATGCCTGCTGGGAATAGAACTGTTATGTTTTCTCCCCTTGTTTCAGACATAAACCAGAGCAGCTGTATGTTGCACATCAGACAGAACATATACATGCATATAAATGCTTTCTATATTCAGTCTTTGAATTTGCTTACATGAACTGAAATGAGTGAACCTAAAATATCCCTCAGTTTCAGAGAGGGATCCAATGATTTAAATATCTATGATTCCTCTAATGAAACCATCTTTCCACTCAGGATTGATAAAGCTTTTGCTGTCATTCTTTGTCTCATTTCAGACACCACATGACTGAGGGCCTTTGGAGGAGGTCCAGAAGAGCGGACCAAGAACAAGGTCAGTGAAACATGATCCATGAAGGAACCCCAAATAGAGGTTGATCAGCCTCTAGAAATGAAGACTGTCAACAGACATGGTCACAGTCTTCCCCTGCTGCAAATCCCGGTGCCAAAGAGCAGAGAGATTTGTCCTCCCTAAACACAGATAGCAGAAAAATTACTTGTAGTCTTGAGCTGCAGGATGGTGCAATCAGGCTGGGTGCTGCAGTTTTTTTGGGAGAGAGTTAGGGGAGGATACTACAACTAAAACACGGTGAGGTGTTTAAGGCAGCTTAGACAGAAATAGTTTGGGAATGCATTTGAAGTGTTCACAAACCCTTTGACATTTTTCTTCCAACTAGTCTTTCCATTTCCCTTCCCTGTAACTCACTGCATTTCTTCCTACTCTAAGACTTCCAAGTAAAGGTTTATTGTCTTCCACAAAAATGCATTTATCAGCGTACTGCTCCTTTCCTCTCCTCCCCCTTCTCTTTTGCTGTTTTTATCTCTCTGTTGAAGCTATCCATGCAGATCTAATCAACAAACCAAAATAAGCTGAAAAAGTATGATGTAAGGAGATAAATGTGATTTTTGATGGACCAAGAACACCTCTATACCTGTGTCTATAAGTCTCTCATAAGCAGAAATTTGTTTTACATTATGTGCTTAAATCTGAACTTGCTGATCCTAAAATCGATGCCCATGTTTCAGCTGAAGTAATATGCATCTGAGTTTTGTAGTTGTAACTGCTTTATCCTATATTTTCCTAATGAGACTACTATTTTGCTTTCATTTTTTTGCCCACAAGTTCCTTGGCATGCAGTGATGAGAAGCTTGGAGCCAATTTCATGCTTACGTTACGGTAATCCCAAAACTGTTTCATGTAAACTGAACAAGCTCTCCTTACGGGAGGTGCAGAAACAGGATCCTTTCCAGACAGCGTCCTAATAGGCAAGCTTCTTTTGTCTGTCTGTAATTCCTTTGTCATACTTTGCCTCTTGGTCTGTAGTTCAGTGAATTTTATTCTTGGTGATAGATATGCTTCAATAAAAAGAGAAGAAAATATTCTGAATAAGGGTTTGCATGGTAGATAAGGCATTTTTTTCAAGGAAGAGGGCTTTCAATACAAGATGTAGATGATAAATTTCAGATAGGGTAGGCTTCTCATCACCAAGCTATTGCAGAAACAGGAGGGAAAACCACCTCTCCATTGGCCATGGAAAGAATGAACACACATTATACTTTTGTTGATGTGGTGTGGTTTTGGTTTTATTTTAAAAATTTTTTTAGCCTTTTTGTTTAGTTTTGTTTTTATTTTAGTTTTTGTTTTGTTTTGTTTGTGTCTTAGTTGGTTTGGGTTTTTTTTTTTTTTTTTTTTTTTTTTTTNGTTTGGCTAGGTTTTTTTAAATTTAGACTCAAGATTGAGATACTGGTGATAGTAACTCACATCCATAGAAATGTAAGGAACTATAGCTGGAGCAAATACCTTTTAGGAGAAATCAAGTCAATGATTACCTGTTACAGTGCTCAAACGTTGCTGCCTCAGGCGCTGGGTGGAGGCCAAGTCAATGAATCTGTGACATTGTCTAATACCGGCTCATACTGAAGAGCTGGGCTTTGATTCAAAAAATATTTAGTTACTTGCATATTTTAAAATTCTTATATGCAGTGGATTTATCATATACTGCATAGTCCCATGTCCCAGGGCTTGTGCTTTGTGCTCCCACTCGTTACATCCCATGGCTGCTGCCAGCACTGGTACCCAATCGAGTGCCATCATCCATGGATTTATTAGGTGGTGTTTGTCATCATGGAAAGAGCTGTAGGCAGAACTGCCAAGAAGATGCTGCTTATTACATCGTTTGCTGTATTGGCTCTATTTGAGAGCAAAATGACAGAAAAAAACTTTCAATAAGCTGCATAATTCTTCTGTAAATAATATTCCATTCAAAATAGCCAAGAAATTTTTGCTGCCCATATTTTGTGCCGTGCTACCCTTTGAGACAAACTGGTGTAAAGCTCAGGATATTTTCCTAAGTGCTAAATCCACAGTAATCACTGAGGAGGTAGGAAAGAAGAAATTCTTTCTGAATTTCTGTGGTTCCTAGCCCTTTACTCCAAATCCACTAATACACAGGGATTTAGCATGATTGGACCTGCTGGTAGCCAATTAATTGACTGACTCTGTCGCTGATGATAAGGAAAATGATTCCACTACAATTCAAGCACTTCATTACATCCTGCCCCAAGTCAACACTATATATATTTTCTAAATTTGAAGATGGAAAACATACATTCAGTCAAAAGACAAAAGATTTGTGCACAGAAAATTGCAATACGGTCCTTTCTGGTTTTATGTAAACTAAAGTTAGAGGACAGTTTTCATCTGTCACAATTCCTTGCTGCCACAAGGGAAAACGTACTTATTTGGTGGCAGGAAAAGGAGTCCATTCTCAGAGGTCAGTTTAATTAATACATCATTATAAATTAACTTAGTTGATTTAGCTATGTGTGTTACTTGTGAATTTTATCCATAAAGCGGGAGTGGGAATAGGCAAGGAACCATCCTGTTTCTAAAACAGTAGAGAAAATGTGATACAGTGAATTTGTTTCAATTTGATTTGCTGACTTGCAGAAAAACTTTGCATCAATCACTCTTTGCACTCTTTGCATCAGGCACTCTTCTGTTCCTGACTTTTTCTTCTTTAAAATTATGATAATGAAAGCCCAGAATATATTGTAGAGGGGTTCAGACAGAGATTAAAAAAAAAAAGCAAAGTGATACTAGTTCCAAAACCCAGTTGAGGTTGGATTACTGAACTCCCATAAGATATAAATTAAGATTTTTTTACTTCTAATCATAACCAGTTGCAACAAGGCTGTGATGAAAGTAACGGGAAGTTTAGGAAGATTTGATGTGACGGTGTGAGAGGAGACTGAAAAGATCAAATAGTTTAGAGGAAAATGGAATTAAAACTTGATCTTGTTCTCCCTGGAGTCAATGGCAAAATTCTCACTGACTTAATGAAGCACAAAGATCCAGAATCAGAGGACGACCAAACAATATAAACATATATACATGAATAAATGGTGCGGAGGCAGTCAATTCCTCAAGGTAAAGAAGTGTCTTATCAATGGACCCGCAATGGAGGCTCTTTAGAGCAAACAGAGAAATTCCTGTCCTTATGTAAAACTTCTGACAATTTGGCACTGCACAAAGATGAACAGATCAAAAAAGGGAGAAAACTTTTAAAGATATCTACAACAACATACAAAAAGAATTACTAAAAGCGAAAGAAATTGGCGTATTATAGGACATGGCTGAAACCTAGGATTGTGTAGAAATTAAGCCTAGAATTCTGTAGAAACCATGCCCAAGGTAAATTTTCTATTTTGCGACTTTATGCAGCTTTTGCCATCTTGCCACTATGAAGGACTTAGAAGACAATTTCACCTATTTTCTGTTCTCATGCATCCTTAAAGTCATCAGGCAGTGTTCTTCTTTTCTGTCCTTTTCAGGCAGGTTTTGCGTAATGGATTTCTTCCAATTGTTGAGAGCAGGAGGTATGGCAGATATCAGAGTTAAAAATGTAATAAAAGGAGTTACTTACTGTTTCATTGTTTCCTGTGCATCACCGTTTGGCTCCTACATAAACCTTTCATTTTTAGACTAACTCTTGGAAGCTGTTGGTTTGTGTTGGTGTGATGGGAACTTGGATCTTACACGTGGAACTGCTTGAAGTGTGTAGGATTGCCACACAGCCAGGTATTTCCATACAACCACTGTTACAACTTCTCTCAACCACAGGGATAACAACATCTGAATCAGACACTTCAATCAGAATACAAGGAAACAGATGGGTCCTACAAAACACTGTATTATTGTCTTTGGATTTTTACCTTTTCCAATTGCTCAAAAAATTTAAAATATTTTTTCCTAAGTATTTAACATAAAGAAATAGTTTTTTCCATGTAATTTGTACATCGAAGGGGATAAAAAAAGAGTCTTGTTTGCATTACACAATAAAAAGGTGGGGATAATGCTTTGGAATTACAGTTTTTAAAATGTTACTGTGAAAGTTTTCAAATTGTTTGTGTGGGAAGAGAAAGGAAGAATAGTTAAACTAACAGTTAAAGGGAAACCACTCAAACATCTGAATTTTACAGTATTTATCTTTACCACAAAACTGTGGAACTCATTGTCACAGAGTATAACGCCAAAGATGTAACAGAAAACAGATAGGAATTTTATCAAATTGTTGGGAATCAACCCGATAACTGAAGGTCGAAATATGCAGGTCTCAGTGTTGCCCAGATGATTCTGGAGTCTACATCCTGTGTGCGTGTGAGGATGTCCCTCCTTGCCCCACTGGACTCTTTCTGTAGGAGTCTGACAGCTCTTGGGAAAGAAATAGCACAGTGCTTGAGTCAGCATGGTCCTTCTGAATCACTCGCACTGTGCTGTCTCTAAGTCCGAAACCTGGATATCGCACCAGGGAGATAGGTGCGAGGATGTCTGGGGGGAGAGCGAGTGATGGGAAGTAATGACATGCTGAGGAATTCAGAGGAGGCAGAAATCAGTATTCACTTAAAGAGTGTGTGGTACTTCAGGTGAAGAAATAAGCTAGAAATTTCTTCACTTCACTGAAGCCATGTGAATGTGTCGAAGACTGCAAGTCTAGGTCTGCAGGAAGAATTTGAAAAATGATGTGAAGTTCAGATATAAAGGGTCCTCAGTGCAATTCTCAGGCCAGAAAAATGATGAAAAAATTTAATAATTTTTTACAGTGGTACCAGAGCAATTTTCCAGTTCAACATTTAAACCCTGACCCATCATGAATATATCAGCTGGCCCATACAAACCTTCTCAACTTCTGCTTAGTTGAGTTGCTAGCCATTAGACCTGGCAAAGTCTCAGATGCTTCATTAGGGAAAATGTACGGGCCCAAACCTTGCCACCTAAAGAATGAGTTTTAGGGTTCTCACAATATTGTCCATATTCATGCATGGGAAGGATCTCTTCAAAGCTGGGGGAAGAAAAGGCAATTTTTAAAAGGTAATCCATGTTATTTGAGAATGAACAGGTAGTAAAACAAGAACTCATCACTCATCAGAACACTTGTCATTCTGCTGTGTCATTTGTCTTCTCTCAATTAAAGTGAAGTTTGACTGAAATACAGGCCCATACTCGGATGCACCCTGCTGCTGCACTGGTTTTACAAGGGTGCAAGTCACCAGAGTTAGCCTGGGATCAAAGCTGGCCCCCTGACTTTTGCTTCTCCTTTATCTATGAAGATGAGTTGTTTCCAACTTAGATTTAAACACTGTAAGATTTGATAAATGAGTTTTAACCTGAGGTCTCTTGTTAATTGGGATGCCTGAAACTTGTTGTTCCAGTTAAAACAGACATCTTCTGAAGATATTTGGGGACTAAGACTCATTCCAGGAAACTGTAATTAATTCAGTGCCTAACTACTTGGAGGGTAGAGCCTACTGGCCATATATTGGAAGTACAAAAACTCTTCTCATAAAATACTCTGTCCTTTAGCATAATAGAAGCTGACTCAAACCCCTAATGAAGATTTTTTTTTGTAAATGAGTATATTTCTTTACCATTGAAATGCTCTTATCGCTCAGAATGCTTCATACCATTCAAACGCTCCTATTGCTCAGACACTTCAATTTAGGAGCAATGTATTCCACAGTAGCTGCTGCGTACAAGCTGAACCCATGGTGGGATCCTACTGGATCTCCATTCTTATCCAACAGTAAATGTGAGGGCGAAGAATTTCCTTTCTCTGCTGTGGAAGAAACAACTCAAACTAGCCTGTATTTAATCCTGAACACATACATGGTTGTGATTTAGTGATTGATGCGTTTGAAGTTCACAGGAAAATCTACTTGGTGATAATTTGTTCTGATAATCTGATACACTCAGATCTTCAGCTGCTGGCATTCTGAAGGTGAAGACCAAAATAGCTTAATGCTGTAAGCATCTCAGTCAAGTTAAAAGTGCATTTTGTAAGATCCTTGCTCTTTTAATTTGCTTTTATACCTTGTTACTTTCACAAAGTATTAAGTAAATCAACAGATTTAAATTAATAGAGAAGGAGCTAAATGCTCTCAATGAGACAATCGTTTAAACAAGAGTCGCAACTAGAAAACAGAAAAAACATTACTTACTTCTATTCTTTTTTTAGAAAGTTTTAATTCCTTTTGGCCATTCAAATTTAAGCCAAAATCGAATGCTTAAAACAATACAAAGCAGAGCAAAAACAATTTCTTTCAAAGCTATACACTTTCAAAGACAATATCCCTCAGTTGTTGAAGAATCCTCCACTTCAGAGATCTTTTCTGGTTTTGTATAAAATAGTTGAACTTATTTCCAAGTGACCTGTAACTTTGTTAAGGATATGAAGGTAATTGGATCATACATTTACCATTTAATAAATTGAGAAATGTATTTTAGCAGTGTAAGTATAGCTTACTCAGCACTTCCCTCCCCAGCTTAATAGCCTTTTCACTTTCAATAAAAACACAGAAGCCCTGGTTTCATATTAAACTACAGCAGACTTCTCGCAATTGATTTCAAAACACGAGCAGGAGAGACTGTTGCCGGAAGGGATGAGCACAGCGAGCCCTGGTTGCACTGCCCTGGGAAGGCAGGAATGGCGACCAATCTACGAATCTGATTTACAGAGCCAGACCTGCCCTCAGATTGCTGGGCAGATGAAACACACATAGAAGCCTGCCCACTGGAGAGACAGGCATGGGCAATATTTAATGCCAGAGATTTTTTTGGGAATGGGACCAAAACCATCTTCTGTGGGAGGAAGTGTGAGAGGAAATTGCTTGTTACACAGAAGAAGTGAGAGAGAATTGAGCTGTGAAGGTGAGGATATGGCTAGCGAGGAGAAGGTGATTTGTGTACAATATATGGAAAGGAAAAGAGCTGCCAGAGTAGGATGTATCAACAAGTCAGCGCAGATAAGGAGGAAGCAGAGCCTGTGTGGACAGTAAACACTGATGATTGAAAAGTGCAGCCTTGCCAAGAATAATAATTCACAGATAATTAAAGAAAAAACGTTAGCATAAATATGGGAAAAAACTACCAAAGGCTCAAAACAGACTTAAAAATCCCCATTAACCTTACGATACACCGTATTATAGTTGACAGCAAACAGGAAGAGGAAAGACAGACATTACAGAATTAAGTTCCAGACAATCTACTTTTTCAGTGAGTGTTATCAGTCAAATTTTTATGTTAACTTAGGCAGTAGAGGTTGCTTTCATCCCAGAATTGTATCACAAATTCAGTGTTCAAAGCTGCCACTTACCAAGAAAAGTTGCTGAATACTACTGCTTCCAGGGACCAGTAGTACTCCTGGAATCAGCGAAGGACTTTAAAACCCTCACATTTTTACATAAATATTCAAAAAGAGACAAAAGCATTACAGCAAGACAAACCTTGCCTAAAAATACGTGTTCCAGGTCAATATTAAAATATTGTAGGGAAGATTCTAACATTGTACCCTATCTGTAGATGAAACTGGTAACATGAAACTCTGGTGCTCCATCTCAAATACTTAAAACTGCAAAAATTGCTGGTAGGAAAAAATATTTTTTATCAAAACACTTTCAAAAAGGCAGGAGTGTCAGGAAGTAACCTAGAGACCCCTGTATATGTCTGTATATCTCTGTGCAATGTAATAGCTGCTTTACAGTAAAAAAAAAAATTAGCAAGTGGCATAAAACATGGTACTCAGACTTCTCTCCACCCCTCTATGACTGCTCAATAGCAAAATCCTTTTGCATCTAGAAAGTCTCCCAGAAGAAATGCTATTACTCATGAGTCCCTTAGGATGTTAACAGAGTTAAACAGAATTGTTCTCCTTTCTAGGAGGAGACTCTTTTGTTTTTCACTAAAATACCAGGAGAATGAGCGTCCTTACAGTGTTTTAACAGGAAATAATGATGGACACAATTTCTCTTAATATTTCAATGTACCACAGAGTAACAAAAATCTGCAAAGGTTTGTGCAGCTGAATATATACATACATACATACATCTTTTTTTTTAACACAACTTTTGACATGGAAAATACACTATTAGTAAATGGATCCTTCTTCCTACATGTTCCGATTTCATTGGTGCTTAAAGGAAGGTTTAATTCTTTTATCTCTGGAGGATGAGGATAAAACCATTTTCTGACACACACATCATTTTTTGATGACATCTTAAAGAAACGTATAGAAGAAAATGCGAGTGTGGGCATGCCAGTGTCTTACCTAACAAGTCCCAAACCCAAATGTAATCAATAATTTCCTATTAAAATGATATGCTAAAACCACTTATTCTTTATGTGTGTTGCAGAGAGAAGGTTTGGTTGCATTAATACTTATGGTGTATACCTGCTTGAGTTGCTTCACAGCCCTTTTGCCTGTTCACCACCTATGACTCTGGTGATAGCCGGAGGCAATCAAATGGTGGCCAGTTGTACAATGCTCCTTTGAACTAGGTTTCACAGAAAGGACATCTGTTGTGCATACAACCCATCTTTCAAGAACCAAAAGAGGTGTTACTAACATTTCACTTCCTCATGCAAATCTCTAGGTTCTTTAAATTCTGTATTTATTCCATCATAAATAGCACAGTTTTATTTGTAAAGACACAGCTTGATTTGGGTATTAAGGACATCTTGAAATTCATGGATCTGGACTGGATAAGACATTTCCTCATCTCTAGGGCCTAAATAAATATTGTTCTAGGGGAAATTCATCTGAACCGTCAATTGAGAAAAGTGAGTCTGCTGAAGGCAAATGTATTTATTTCTTGGCCACAGTATTAGTAAGAGAGGTGTGAAATTCCACTTTAATGACACGGTATTTGCAAGTAACTCAAAGCAAAATATTTGTGCTACATTCTGTTCACCTTACTCACTCCGTTAGTCCTACCACCTTCAAGGGGACTAGTGGTATGTACAGGAAGTGGGATTTTGATCTTTATTCTAGTTTGGTCTGCTGCAATTTGGTTTTGTACAATGACAGACCAGAGAACCATGCATGCAGTAAGTTCAAATGGCATTGGCTTTCCCTAGTTCTAGCAGCTGTTGATCTTCAGGTTGGTGCTGGAGTCTTGTACGGCAGTTTTGTCTCTACAGCTGAGGCTGGTGTTCTGTTCCCAAAATGTGTGGGCATTGGAGGAGTCCCATTTTCCAACCTGCTTTGGGTTTACCTTGTCACGTGCCTGATGACAAAACTTGACTGCCTCATTTTCTGCAGGGTCAGTGGTAAGATGATATTATGGCAGTATTGAGTGGCTTGAAGGCTAAACTACACAGCGGTGCTGCAAGAGAAATCAGAAAAGCACTTACATTTAAATAAGCAGGAGGGAAAAGGTGGAATCCGTACACAGTCTGGCACTGACAGAGAAACGTGTGTTTATAAATATAACGGAGACCAGTGGCCACTCAGTGTTTCCCCTTGCCAAAAAGCACCCGATACCAGCCATTACGAACACAGCGTGTGTAGTATAAGGACAGTTGTGGACATTGAAGGCACTTCTGAGGAGGGAGTTCTTGCCTCAGAAAGGCTACAGCCTTCTTATTAAATAATAATTTACAAAAGATTTTAACCCCTGTGGGTTTCTACAGCACCTCAACATAAGTTGTCAAAGATTTCTTTTATAAGGCGCTTTCCAATATTAATCTACTTAGTCAATATCTTACACTTCTGCATATGTATGTGACGGTTTCTAATTTCAGCTTTAAATATGTATAAAATTTATTCTGACTTTCCTATCACAGTGCTCCTCTCTTCAATTTTCAGCAGAGTGACTGCAGTGGGTGACTACTGCTAGGGCACACTGAGATAAGAGCAACTGCTGCTGAGCCTTTCAGTAGCAAGTGCCTCTAAGCCAGAGCTGCACTGAGCAGCAGCTTGGATGGGCCAAGGCAGCTGACTCAGGCAATGAAACTTGAAAGATCATTATAATAAATGAATTCAGACCTTGAGTGGGCTGACAGTGCTGGATTTACAAATCCCTTCTGAAACACACAGGATGGATGTTGTACTTTAATTAGCCACCGTGTTGATTTAGAACTTCCGAAAGTAGATGTTGCAGCATGCAGAGATGCTGAACAGCACCTTTGCAAGAGCCACTCCTCAGACTGGTAAAACTACTTCAGGTTTCCAGGTTGGTTGTTTGTCCAGCCTGCAGTGTTTGGTGGCTTTTGGTAATGAATTGTTTGTTTGTTTTATAAAGAGGCTCGTTCAAAGCTTTAAAGAACCTTGGCAGCACATAAGTGAGCACAGTTTGCTGTGCAAAATGAAAGTTAGAGCAGTTAATGGTCAGGGTGTGCCAACAATGTGCAGGTTTGGAGGTTTCAAAACTCCAAGGCGATATATCAGTTAGTTCACAACAATAAATAATTCTGCAGATCTAATCTGAATAATGCTTACTGAAATGTCAATGTGCTTTTGGGTCTGATGAACTTAGGAAAGAGTGATGCCAGTGTTGTGTCAGCAGTGACAGTAACTACACTATGATTTTCACATACACATCCAGGGCAAAGAAAAGAAAAAAAGAAAAAAAGAAAAAAGAAAAAAAAAAGAAAAAAAGAAAAAAACTGCTTCTTTTTTTAACAGGAACAGACTATACTAAAAGTCTATAGGCACATGAACTGTCTTTCTCCTCTGATTCCTTATGCACTTTATTAATCCCCATCTCCCTTGCTCCTTGAGCTGGCTGAGTGTGTGCACTATAAGCAGAATACAGACCCTATGTCCTGCCCCCATTAGGCATCCTGTCTCCAAAGCCTTAGAGTCATTGCAAAATACTTCCACAAGTTTGACACTAGCTTGGGCTTTTGATACTTGTCAACATACACATAATGATTAAAAGTGCACCATAATTGAGGTAAAAGTATCTGCAATGAGGATATTGCTTAACAAATCATATTGGATGTTGATCGTCCCCTCATTTGAACACTGCTACAACCATTGACAGGAACAGGTACAAGACAAGGGCACAAGGAGAGATGGTTTAGGAAACCCTCACATACCAAGAGGTTCCCATAACAGCAGGAGCACAGTGAACTTAGAATGCAGTATCTATGATAGCCATCTGTTCCTGCACCTTGAGTTGGCTTCTGGCAAACACTGCTCTACGAGGAGTGTCCCACTGGAACTTTGCAGAACAAACAGTGGAACAGGAAGTTTTGCCAGGAAGACTTCTTTTTTAAGATGTACACACAGCCCCTGATGGGATGCTCCCCTCCAAAGGCATTTGCGTTGTATAAGCTCTTTCAACAATTTTTAAACACGAAGGGAAATACAGTCTGCTTGTCAAACACGAACTGGACACACATAAAATACACTCAGGATTCTGTACAGCCCATTTTTATAAAGGATTTAGTTTCACACACTCTATAGGGTCAGAAAGCAACGTCAAAAGAGAAGACTCCTTCTGGGATCATGTCTTCTGCATTGAAGATTATCACACACAGGCAAATAGTGCGTGACTCATACATGCTGTTTTTTGACTCTGGGTTAAACTTAGAACATAAATTATGTCAATCTGCTGATATAAATCTTCCAGAAATGATGGTTGTCTTGAGTTATATGGCACACTCTTTTCCCCAACTGCAGGTATGTTTGAATTCAAGTAGGCTGTCATATAAATATTTAAAGGTGAAATGTATAAATGAAGACACAACACAGTGACTAAATGCTGATGTGATGGTCCTTTTTCATGGTGTAAGAGCCAGAAGATTTTCATGCAAATATATATGGCTGTTTTGAATAAAAATAACACACGCTAACATAGAGTGTCTTGAACTGTGAACAAAGTTCTCTCATTTGAAGAATTTATGGTTTAAAAATCAAAAATATTTTCTAGTTAAAGATTGTCTTTGTTGCCAGGCCACGATTATGTCTCTATTTTTCAGGATATTACTAATACCAGAAGAGGCATAAGAATTAGGAATCAATTAATTATTAATAGATTGCAATCATATTTGAAGACTGTGGAATATAGAAGGTATGTAATAAGAATTGGCTAGGAATAAGAATGAAGAAGAAACTGTTCAAAAATTAATTTTTTTTTGAGGCTGTTTCTTTTGTGCTTTTTGATGATAGGCTAAGTTACAGCCATCTGTCTGTTTCTGCATCTATCTAAATATGTGCCTGAATATATTTTTGGAGGTTATGTCTAATTTACTGGGCCAGCAGAAAGCCACCTCCACTCTAGATTCATTCACTTGTTAAAGCTTCAGATAAAGAGGTCAAGGTCATAGCTATGCCAGCTTGTAGAATAGGAATTGAATCACAGTTACTTTCTTATGTTGAGAAATGTAGGCAGGAGTTTTTCTCTGTGATTCATTTCTTTTTAAGTGAATTCAGTTCCATCTCTCATGCTTGAGATTATTTTTAAGCTATCCCTTTGTTTTAGATCTTCCTGAGCACAACTTTTTGTTAGTGCAGGGAAAACAAGAATAGGTTTAAAAATGCCCCTTAAATTTTGAGCGCCTTATACTGAATTTCAGATGACCCAGAGAAAAATTCTCTCAACAGATCCTTGGAAGTAGAATCAGTCCAATCACAAATAAAACTTGATTTTTTTAAAAAGGAAGGATACCTCTTAATGAATAGCCCTCAACAAGGATTTTTGAAATTTCACATTCCACCTGTCTTGCAGAATTAAATTTTATTTGGTAGCCAAATGGTTCTCTCTGGTATAAAATAAGGATCAATTCTCTGTTTGTAAACAGTCATTTAGTATTAAAGCCTTTCATCACCATAGATGAAGTACTGAAGTCAACATGTTGCTAGCTTTGTCTTTAAATTAGTCATATATAAAAAATATATCTGAAATTAGAAAATTAATTATGGAGATTAAAATTTCAGATTTTTTGAAGCCTGCCAGTTGGAAACCATGCCAGGTTCACGGCTTAGTTATCCAAACCTAAAGAAATTAGGTTTCCCATTAAAGAAAATGCTAGTACTAGCAAGCAAAAACTATAATTGACATTGCATCCAAAGTTCTTACTGATAGAGACAGAGCAAAAGTGAGAATTTAATTAGTAAGGCATTCTTTCTCTACAGTTCCAAGCAGACCACTGGGAATCAATAAAATTGCTTCTGATTGCAAAGGAGGATACTATAAAGGACTGGGCACTGGAGGGTCATAGGACATACAAGACACACAATTAGGTGAATTTACAGTGCATGTATTATGCATTGTGCTGTGCTTTGTGAAACTTGCGCAACTCAGTTGTTTGCAGAATCCACAGCTTAGTGGCAGCCAAGCCCACCGAAACGACACTATTTGACTGTGCTAAGTATTCCTGGAAAAGAATGTTTCAGTGCCAAACCTCACAAAACAAGAAGCAGCAAAAAAAAGCATTCTATGTTGTGCATGATTATTTTGCTGTACAATTTCATATAATTTGCCAGTGAGATTTAGGCATAAGCAGACCAACGGTTTTTAAAACTTCAGTTCAGGGCTGGTAGAAGTACATATTAAAATTAAGTAAGAGAATAATCAGCTTATCTGCAAAGCTCTTTGTTCACTTACTTCTACATAACAGCTTCTTTTCTTGAAAGAAATCATAGCAACTGAATGTTAGATGCTATTTTTATTTTGCAAAATGAAGCATAATTATTTAGAACATTTGCTAAAAGAGCACTTTCCAACCTAAGAAAAATATATCTCAGTACTGGTATAATCTCTGCAGATATTCTCTCATTCTGAGTAGTACTGCCTCTGTATATATTCAAAATAACATTAACCAGAAATATGAATGACTTACAATTGTGTTTCAGTGAGGTAAAAAGACTCAGGAACCTATCAAAGACCAGAAAGTACTCAAAAATCATCCTGTAACCCCTGTGAGGCTATTGGGTATAGAATGTTATTCTGAGACTCCACCACCTTGCTCTATAACCGTTTTATAGCTCACATGCCGAAACAACGCTAATTCAGTTTTGATATACATGGTCAAGTATTTCCTTGGAAATTATTGCTGCTTCTATTTGCTAAACTGGGGAGAATGCCAAATCATGCATGTAACACCCCAGAACATTTAAACACTAAGAGTTTCACCAAAGGTTCCTTTACTGTGGGTCAGTGCATGGTAGAAATACCAATCAGATATTCACAAGAGGTCAACATTACACAAAACTTTGCTGGCAAAATACAGAAAACCAAGGAACTTTGACGAAGGACTTAATACAACATCCAATTCAACATAAAACAATTTTCAAAGCTTTAACCTAGTCCATTTAACCTAGAAACCTTTAAACCAGTTCAATGCTATGTTACCCAAAATGTTGCATGAAAAGAGAATTAGGAGAAGAAACAGAGAAAGTTGGAAAAGATACAGAAAAGCACACATACATCTACAAACTCCTGGATTCCAGTGACAACAAGGCACAGACTCCATAAGGCTGATAGGGTCAAGACCATGTCCTTCCCTCCTGGTCACCTTTTAAGCCCCAGGGCCTCTGTGGACCCTCCTCCCAGGTGGTCACTTGGCCAATCAGAAGCCGTGTTAGGCAAGACTGCCAATGATTGACAGGCACCAGAGGGCTGAAGAGAGGTAGTGCCCCGCCCCCTCCCCCATAGGCATCCCAAAATGTCCAGATCGATCGATGGATCGATCCATCCATCCAACCATCCATCCATCCTTCCATCCTTCCATCCTTCCAGGCTCTGACAATGTGGCACTCGTTTAATACTTTCAACCTTGGCCTGGATTCGCTGCTTGTATTTACAGTCTGTGTTTCACAGTGTGTGCTGTTACTTCAACATTTTATTTAGCAAAATAGAAATAGAGGTACAAATAAAAGCACCAAATGTGAAGTATAGCCAGAAGGTTTCGACAGAAATAACAGCAGGGCTACTTCATCTTTACAGCATTTGAGTCAGTGACATTGCAGCTGACAAGGTTTCTGCTTTGAGCATTTAATTTTGTAATTTAAAGTACAATTCAATACAACATAAAAGGGAGGAATGTCCAATCCAGTCACACACGCGAATCCAAAAATTTAAAGTGGTATGAACACTACTATACTTCACTGTATTTTTCATTTAAATATATTAGACACATACCTGCTATGTGCATGTATAAATACTGGTAATATTTATATATAAATATATAAATATTAAATATTAAATAGATAAAATCAGGCAATAATATATTTTGAAGATGTCTTAAAATTAATCAATACTTAATAATACAATTTTTTTAGTTGACAGAAAATGATAAAAAATATTTTAAATTCATGTCAATTTCATAAATTATGCTGAAGTTCAGAAACTGATCAAAGCATATGAGTAAAATACCAAAATAATTCAGAAATAATTGAAAAATCTATTTGGTTGAGGAATCTTTGTCCAGTATATTATGATATTCAGTTTCATACACTAAAATATACCCTATAGAAGGCGATATTAAATTAGATAAACCCGATGTGAATGTAAGAAGTCAAATAAAGAGAGGACTATAACCTTCTTATTGTTATTTGTGTTTGTCTTCAGAACAAAACATTTTATCACACTAATTTTTGATTAGCTACACATGTGGTGAAAAATTATGATTCTCAAATAATGCCATAATCCCCACCTCCTTCCTGAAGACAGTATTATTACTACTTGTGTTTTCACTTACCAACTCTGATGACGTAGAACCTGCCATAAGAACAAAATGCCTGGACAGTCTTGAAAGATTTGTCTGCAGCGTATTGTGAATAAATAGAGAGAGAAATGATTGACTGGAAATAACAAGGCAATAACTTTGTGGGAATCATGAAGGAAGAGAATGGCATAATGTTCCTAGCCTGCTACACCTCATGGTGTCTCCAGTGAGGTCTAATCTCCCTGTCTGACCAGGTCTATTGTAAAATCATTTAAAAAATCAGAATAATTGGATTTGCTCCTTGTTGAAGTTAGTATATAATAAAATAAAATCCAAATTGCAGAGGGGCTATTTAGTGAAGATACAACTGACCTATCAGAAGCATGAACTTCCCCACGGGTGGAGATGTCCTGGCTGTCTATCTCTGTGGCCCCTGCCTAACAGAATATCTGGACAGTGCAGGTGCCTGAGCTATATGAATAAATGAATTTGCCAGAGGTGAATCGGCTGTAGCCTCTGGGTACATCTACTTTGTGTCAGCTGCTCTGTCTGTGGGAGTTTGTTATTAAATTCCATCACCTCTCTGATATGGGACGTAGGTATGGTCATGTTCAGTTTGATCCTAAAAAGGATACTCAGAAATACATGGCAACTTGTAAAACAATATTGCTTTAAAGTATTGAATGAAAATGCTTGGGACTGTTTACCTTAGGAGATGTATGAGAAGACGCACTATAAAAACATACGATGCAACACATGCTCTGGAGCACACAGACACATGCGTTTCTTTTTTGAGTGTGAGAGGGCATTTAATAATGCCAAAAGGTGGAAATTAAAGAATGATCAATTAAAAAACATTCTTTCACACAAGATATATAAATACTGTAAAACCATATCACAGAGGCTCTCGGAGGACAGGAAAGTAATAGGATTAAAAAAGGATTAGACATTTATATGCATATCTGGAAGAGTCAGGGCTATAATTAAAGATACAAAGCACTTTGGAAGGGCTATTAAGCCTTGCATTCAAGCCTTGTACTGTCCTCTGTTAATGAAGGCATTTCTACACAGACTCTTGCAGGCAGAGGTGTCTGGGTCTGCCGGTACCCTGATGACACTAGAAATGAAACAGCTTCTTCCATTTCAGTGCAGTTGGAACATCATGGAGCCGAGCAAGGGAAACTGATCAGAGCTGCCAGCTTACAATAAAGGGCAAAACTTATAGCTCTGACACTTTGGAGCACCTGAGAGCACTACCAAGACCCTGGGTCTGAATCTCTCTTTTAATGGCGATGTTCCTAAGTTCTGGTGTTCCCCTTCCCAGTCGTGTCTTTTCGCAGACATCATTCCCATGACATTTGGCTTTAACATCTGTGCAATGTAGCGAAAAAGCAGAGCTATCCCAAAATTTAAGAACTCAAAAAACACTCAACAGGCAAATTCTGGAACTTCTGCTGTATTATATTTACTTTTCTTTCTGAGTGTTAGAAAATTTATTAATGCCCCTTTTCTGTACTGCTGCAAAGGTCAAATAGCGGCTATGGAAAACACTAAATTTTCAAAACTTGGTTTAAATTTCTCAAAAATCAAATTAATATTTAGTTGCTCCTGTAATTTATTCTCAGTGGGCTTTTCTTGGGGTATTGTATAGACAAGGAGAGTTTTTGCTCTCTTCAAATTGTTACAGCCACTTGCCTGACAGGAGGGCAATATAGTCAGGAAGGAGGAAAGGAGGAAATATAGTCACACAGACATGAAAATAAGTAATGTATAACTTGTTTTCTAGGTTTGAAACCCTTTCCAGCTGACTATTCTAACTGTATAGAGGATGGGCGCTCTGTTTCTCTGGAGGTGGTAAAGAGTGATTATTTCTTTCTTTGTACCATCTGCATTTCATCACTGGAACTTAGCACAGGCAATGACTGACCTGGGACCAGGCTGAGCCATGCTTTTTCCTGCAATCCTATTATAGGTGTGAATGTAGAAGCAAGAAACTTATTGTAATGTCTGTTGGCTGAAGATATCGGACAAGACTTCGAAAACTGGTGGTTCAGTTATTGGCTTAGGAGTCTAAGCAAGACAACTGACTTTCAAAAGACAGAAGAGTTTTTCACCCTGTTCTTTGACATGCCCAGTTCTCTATAGCACCTAGACTGTAGCTCTTGATTATGTTTTCAGAAACAATTGGAAAACTTGAGATCTTATCTTCCCTAGTCACCTCTGTGAATATCAAAGAGTCATAAAGTTGTTAAGGTTGGAAAAGGCCTTTAAGATCTTCAAGTCCAACCGTATGCGTTAGGCTTCTACACTGTCTTGGTTCCTTTGCAGGAGGACCTGACCAGCTTTGTGCTTCATACTGTCATTAGAGTGTGATCAACTCCCCATCCAAGCTAACTCTGACATACTCAAGCAAACAAAATAATGGGTATTACCCCGGCCTTAGATCTACTGCACTGTGTTAACAGCACATGGCGTTGTCCTGTTAGCTGATCACACTGCTGCTTCATAATTTCTGTATTGCAGAATTAGATCATTTCATTTCATTGTTGTAGATATAATACACGCGTGATGATAAAGGTTCTGTTTAAGAATTATAGCATAACTATGCCTTGAGGTAGATGAGGCTTTTAATATGGATATCTTATATACAAAGGATATAATAAAACATGAGGGCTTCTTCAGAGAGTACTGTTTTTGTAGATGATAAACCAGAAGTCACACTAATGAATAAGTGTGATACATGGCATTTTGTCAGTTTACACTGCATTCAGATCAAGCTTCCAGCTTTAACTTGTCAGGGTTAGGATAGTCCAATGGTTAAAATACTGAAGTATTCCTTGGATTCAGTTCCTGAATCTCTGTGATTAAATCTGGGGCAAATTAATTAAATTAATTAAATTAATTTAATCTCTGTGATTAAACTGGGGCAAATATTTTAACACTTCAGTGTTTGATTTCTCCATCTAGAAGATAGGAGTAGTAAAACCTTCAACCTTCACAATGATGAATATATATATATGATATAAATGTCTGTGTATCATTTGAACACCACAGTAAATGGGAGCAAACAAGTTACTGGAGACAAATTTACTCAAATCTGCAGTAGCCATGGCAAAAGCCATGATGGTGGAACGGTCAGCAAGGTCTGAATAACTCAACACAGAAACATCTCAGAAAAAAGATTGAGTGGTAGCAGAAGAAGACAAGGAACTTTCTCCCAGCAAACAAAATAGTATTTAAATGCAATTCAAGAGAAGGCCAGAACTGCACTAGTACAAGTTTGAGTAGTGTTGACCTACTACTGGTTGATCTTCTATGCCACGTGGATGATGTCAATCATCAGAGTTACCAGAGACCTTCTATGAACATTAACTGTTTTGTTTGGGTTTTGTTTTTTTTTCCCCAAAACATGGGCACATTTGACACAATTGTTCGGGCAGTACCTCAGATGTGGATATGATTAAATACCTTGCTTGCAGTCAGACTGCTGGAGGAACATGTTCACAGTCAATGTCCTCATTTTTCCCTCAGTTGCCAGACCAGACTTATATCCATGGATTACTAATTAGATTAGAATGTCTTGATGCTTTATTGAATGATATACAAATATAAGAAACGATGGTCTAATTTCAATTTTTACGGGGGCCTCTGCAGCTTGGTAAAGACAAAGAGGTGTTTAGAAGACCATGGAAGAGATTTGTACTGCATGTATATATATGTGTGTATATATATCCCACCTGGAAATATATAACTTTAACAGTTTTCACTGTGCACTTGGCCACAGAACAAAGCTTTATGACAAAGCCCATAATTCTCACCTATCTACTTCTTTCATATAAGTGTATAACTACCAGAGTTGCCTGTGCAGGTAAGGTGCTTACAGAGCAGTAAATACTGTCAAAACCTGCTGTGGCTGAGGGAGGCTTTTATGACAACTACCTTTTGGGAGTCTAAGCTTCATTTTCTCCAAGTGTACTGCCAAAATTAACAGGAAATTCTTGAATATAGTGATAGGCAATCTTTTGGTGTATTGGGAGGGGGATCCAGTTTACAGGTGAAAAAACCAGAAAAAACAGAAAATCCTCGGTTTGTTTACAAAACCCCCTTTCCCCTTTTTCAGAGTACTCATTGCTTTCTCACAGGTTTGTGTTTTTCTTCCCAGTGATGATGTAGATAAGACTTTTCTTGGTTCAGAACCACCAGCGGAACTCACTCTGCTGGCGAACTAACCCATGGACTTTTCTCTACATTAGATTATAGCAAATTGCCTGATTTTTACATACCTCTGACCAAGTACCACCTCAGTAATGCCAATATAGATCCCAAATAATACCCCTTATACCGGTGAGTGTGGCATAGGATTTGCAAAGCAATTTCAGGGTGGCAACATAGCAGTAAACTGAGTTAGCTATTTTAACACTGTATTTGAAAATAAACTTGCTTTCTATTGTGTTTCTGTTGCCTTCTGTAGCATATCATAAGTAACAGAAATGCTTCTATACCTGCTTTAATAAACATTCAATAAGCATGTCTTGCATATTGAAATGTCAGTTATGTGAACTTCAGTCTGTCATCAGGCAAAACTGTTATGTCAAATTACTGCATGATAGTTAAAAAAAATTGTTGTAACTCCAGTTCACTTATGTATTTTCATATTAAATATAAGCAAGAATTCTTGCAGTTTTGTGGTTGTAAGTCTTTGTGGAGGTCAGTATTGGGAAAGGCTACAGGACCCTGATGTTTTAATGGGACTGGCAGATGTATATTCCTCTGACTGTATGTGATAGAGACAATGCACATCCAAGGTCCAGTAAAAATCCACATCAGATGCAAATGGATCATATTAAAACAAAGACACCGTTTTTCAAATGTGAAAGGATTTAATTCCCAATTTTGCACTGATTAAAACTTCTATCAGAGTAAGGCAGGGGATCTGAACAAAAAGAAACCCACATAAATGTAGATCTAGTAGAGAGAATACGTAAGAAAAAATGGCTTAGTTGAGTACAGTTCTCCAAAGTTGATTAAAGGATCAGGTCACCCAGTTCCTCGGGACAGCTTCTAAAATCTGAAATACCCTGGTGTTCATTGTCAGTAAATGTCCTGATGGAAGCTTCTCAATAAAGGGGAACCCTAACTGATCATTCCCTCTGGAAAAGTACATAAAAGTCACAGAAACAGTTTAAAAAATAGTAATAGAAGAATAGGTTATTTACAAGTCAGTCTTTGACCAAAGGCCAAATCTCTGTCTGCTGATGTGGAGTGGCAGTTCTTTAAACCTTAGGCTAACATGTAAACTCCCAAGCTTTAAATAATTTTCCTTTGAAATGGGGAGTTAAAAACCCTTAGTAAAGCATGCACGTGCAGCCTTCACATTGAAATCTAAATCAGAAGTGCTTGCTCTGCAAAGAATTTTGTATTGCACACCTGGGGCATAACATACACTAAAGGCTCTATATGATTCACCTGACCTCCCCACATAACCTTGTGTTTTTTTAATCTTTTCACTTAGCAAGAACAGAAAGATCACTTGTAAAGATAACACGGAAAAAAGACAGAATCTAGAAAATGGCATTTTTTGCTTTAGGAGTAAACAGGGGGTGGCTAAATCTGATTGTTTATCTCCAATTTTATAACAGCTTTGCCATGGGCTTGCTCACAGATCTTCTCTCCTGTCATTGGCATGAGCCAAAAAGTCTCCATTTGCACAAGCATATGTCCCAGTAACGAGTCCTAGGGCTTCCCCTCACAAATAACATCTCACCCCCTGTAAATGGGACTAAACGGCAAAAATGGCTGATGCAAACTGTGAAAGGTAAGATGTTAAACAGAGACACGGAGAATTGGATGGGCAGTTTACCATACAGACAGCTGTTATCCTTTTCCAGCTTAGAGTTAATGCTCTCTCAACCTCAGAAAACCCTGTTGATGTACAACTCAGTTTGAATACGCATACAATTTTATGTGGTGTGCTCTTTGCATTCAGTAGCAAATATTTTTTGGTGACTGATGGACTGCTAATGCAAAGGTCACTTCCAGCCCAGTAACTGTCAAGTGAAAAAATAACAGAACTTTATTTTTCAGTTGTCCAAGTAGATCACCTTTTATCATTAGAAGAATAAGTTATCACCTTATAGGTGATAGGTTGTTCCTCACCTTTACTTCAAGTATAGAGAGTAGTTTTACCCAGCCTATGGCTCTTCTACGATCAGACCACAAAGCTGACAAGAGAAGGGACAGCACCCACTGCTGCTGAGCTGTTCTGTGTTAGAACAACTTCAAGGCTGAATGTGCAACAGTGGCAAATTAAAAAGTGAAGCTGGGCCTGAAATCACAGTCCTGCCTTTAACTATGTTTCCTAGTTACAGGAAGCCACCACATGGGCTCAGCTCTTGTACAATACAACATTATACAAACTTTGAGGGTGTGATGCATGTGGGTGGGTGAATGCCAGAGATTCAGAATGCTCTTTATTTCAGCCCAGGTTGTTTTGCCTATGGCACCCTTTGCTAGTGGTGCAGAAGCTGTCCTACCCTTGGCAGCACCGGAGTTGGGAATACTCTCCCTGTGCCTGGTAATGTTGCATGAAAAATTAAGGATTGAATAAAAAAAGTCAGGAAAGGGGCTTTATACCCCTTGGCATTCCCTCCAATGGGCGACAAATTAGTTTAAAAAGAAGAGCCAAGAGAAAAAAGATCAAAACCAGCGACAGGCTGTGACTGACTGGAATTCAGCAAGGCTTAGGGGTAGGAATGAGATAGCTGTAAACTACCTTTGCTGCTCTCTTAATTTAGTGCTGATCTTGTTCCAGCTTAAATTGGAGAATCCTGACGGCTGCTCTGAGTTACAGGGTTTGCCAGCATTCTCAGGAGGTTTTCTTCTTTCTGCTGTTTGTGAAGTGAAAGTCACACAAGGAAAGTACCTTGTGTCAATCACAGGCTGGGATTTCTTTGATGCTGGCATTTACTGAAAATTCTATACTGTTTTAATATTTCACAGCTAACTTGTGACAGTGGCAATAGCAATTAAATTAAAGCACATAAAATGTTTTGCTTTAGATGTACCTTATCAATCCCAGTCCTTCCATACATCTCTTAACAATTTTGCCATCGAAATGCCAAAGACATGATTAAATAAAGGTGGCTGCTAAAACTCTTTATGCTGATGAATTTGATCCTGAGCGCTCTATCTCTACTCAGCACAAATGCTAAGCAATTAATTCTTAGCCATGACTTATGCCACTGGCAATTAAAACAGGGTCTGGCACAAGAATTTTTGAGAATAGAAAAATGCAATGTCTAGCAATGTGTCACCACATTATGCTGCTTTTGATCCAATAAAAATAGGAACGGTATAAGTGAAATGGATGAAAAAGGGAAAGAACAACGGACATGAAGGATAAGGTTGGTCATCACACAGAGTTGACCTCTGTATTATTTTTTCTGGTAACTTACAGTCTGCCTACTCGTTGCCCTGCAACACATAGAGTGCTAATTTGATTATCATTGGTACAGGCAGACGAAATACAGCTTTCCCTTTGCTTATTCAATCCTATGCCTCATTTCAGCACTGAAACCAGTTCATTATCCAGTTTCAGGATTATGCTCTAATTCAAAAAATCAGTTAAGCACACAAGGGTCCTAAAACCTCTGTGGTTTTAGTTG
The DNA here is from genome assembly GCA_013398115.1 of Falcunculus frontatus. NCBI lineage: Eukaryota > Metazoa > Chordata > Aves > Passeriformes > Falcunculus > Falcunculus frontatus. Next base: position 125,795 of record VZRV01001951.1, read on the forward strand.
TGTTCAAAAGGCAGTGATTTTGGTGTGGATTACAAATGCAGTTCAGTGTTTCAATATCAAGGATATTGTCAGGAGAATGCCAGGATCCAAATGTCATTGATTTGATGCTCCAGTTTGAGTAGCTACATACCAGCACATCCTCTAGTCAGCTTTCAGTTGTAGCTTCTAGACTGCCAGCAGCAAGGAAGCTGTGTTGTCTGACTGTTGGCATGAAAATTGAATTAGAGAATTTATCTTTGATGCTACTTGTAATTCCCAGATCTAAAATTTTTGGGTGGCTCCCACTCCACCTGCCCCTTCCCCATCACCCGCCCCCTCCCCCGCTCGATCTGGATTTGGTTAAATCACAGGAAACATCGGTTTTTAATTATTTGACAGGATTGTTTGTGGAGGCGGGATGATACCGGAATCACTTCCTTATTTGTGTAGTTGTTTTCTTTTACAGATTAAAAGAAGCACACTTAATTCACCAAACCCTTGTGAAAGGCTCTAAGAGAGTCCGTCTTCTGGAATTTCTGCTTATGTTTCCTAAGGAAATAATTATACTTTACACTTACATAGCACCCTATATGTGAGGAAGTAAAAAAAGGTAAAGAAAAGCAGATTCTCGAGATTTTGACAGAAGAAACCAGAGGAATTCTCATGGGGCTCTGAGAGCTGCTGAGCAGGAACAGAAAATAAAAAGAGTGAGAAGATATTTTTTCAGGTTCTGCATCTTAGCGAAAATAGAAGTTCTCTGGGGGCCTTCTCTGAAACTTGTCACAAAACTGAGATCTAGCCATCCTAGGCTAATGACAGTCATCAGTGAAAGTTGATTTTCTTTCAACTGGCAGGTTGAAGAAATAGCTAAAAGCAAGAGTAGAAAGAGATCTTATTTTTTATTTTCAGGTTTTTGGTTTGCTGTTACCTGATGATGATAATTTTGCAGAAAGCATTCACTTGATACCATATAATAGAATTTGCAAGGATGACCAATCTGTCATGATTATGATAGTTCCAGGCAAATCTATGAGGTTGCATAGAGAAATAATAACTTTTAGGAGTCCCACTTAGATGGTAAGGAAACTCGTGGCTTCTTGGAGTTTCTACCTCTCTTTTGATCCCATTACAAATGCAATTTCTACATTGACATAACATAAGAAGATATTTTCCGTTTCCTAAGATTTCTAAGTAAAATTTCAGAACCCAGTTAATACCTCACCGTTTACAATAAAAATAATTTAAACAATAGGCATTGGAAAATTGGTACTGCATTATTTCAAAACATTTCAGAGTTTGTGTTTGCTAAGAAGTGTTTCAGATTTTTCAAACTTAGTGACTCCTATCACAAGTATAACAAATTTAATCTCCTTAGTTTACCATCCCTCAAAAAAATTACCGTTCCTAGAAATATTTTATTTTAACTCCACTCATTCTTAACAGCTTCCACAACTCAGAAGAGTTTGATAAATAAGTACAATGAACAATTTAAAGCTGAACATCATTCTGAAACCCCTGGTTGCAAAGTAATGTTTATGTACAAATGTGTATTTAATTTAAAAATATTGTCCTACAGTCACATTTAGTGTCATATAATAGTTAAATTAACACCCTAAGTTTTGTTTCTGAGACAATTAAAAAATTTTGAAGTTAAAAGGCATTGATACAGTATTTCAGCTATTCTACAACTCACTGTATGTAATACAAAACATATGGTTCCTTAAAAAGCATCAAACAGGCTCCACATACAAAATACAAAATGCTTGATTCTTCCAAGGTTGGCACTGCCCCAGATGCTGTAGAGGTAAAGCAAGATGTGAAATCAGACTGTAGGTTTGGGTCAGAGCCTTGCAAAAGTGAGAAATTTTGTGTTTGGGACATCTGCATCCATATCTGGTGTCACTAAGGAGGACTTTGAGCTGTCCTCTGTACCGGATGTGGTGGAAATTCTCTCTAGTACACCACTTTTGGGGATCCTGGCTTATCAGGATAAACACAGAGCTCTGAAAAAGTAATCTTTGATATGCTTTTTTTTTTTACCCCTCCTTTTTTTTTGTTTGCACACAAAGGTGTGTGAGACTTGAGTGGGAACCTCCAGATATTGCCTTATCAGGCACATACATCTTCGTTCTACAACACTGGAAGAAAGCACTGATGCAGACCTCCAGTCAGAGGTAAGACACACTCTCCTCAAAAGCCTTCTAAATGCCCACCATTACTTTTCTGTCTTTTTTCATTTTTGCCATTTTAGCAAACTGTCTCTCTTAATTCCTTCTTTTATTTTCCTGATACCAAACTTGACCATCAGCAAGAACAGATTATCAGTCAGTCAAGGGAATTGGCTTTCGGCTCTGCTGAAGTGCCTAACCTTCTTCTCACCCATTTGTGCTGGGCTTTTTTGGCCTCTGGAGGTGTGAGCTGTCGTGGGACAGAAAGGCTGACATGATCGTAGGTTTTACTGACGGTCTGTTGGAGAGAACCAAGCAAGTTTTCACACATACTACATCATGCTGATCTGTGTAAGAAACAGGGGGTCATTTACCCCTCCACCACTGTTCTCTCTTCCAGCTTCTTTGCTCCTGGGTCCTATCCTCTGATGGGCTCAGGTCCTCAGCCTGCTTGCATGTCTTTGTTTCTTTCCATGGTTAACCTCACTGCACAGTGGCAATTTCCTAGAGCTGTGAAGAAGGACATCGATGTTGATGCACAGGTCACTACCACGCCCTGCAAAAACGCAGATCTCAGCATGCGTGTCGTGTTGCTCCATATATAAATGAACTAGTGTTTTGAGAACTGCCATAGCAAAATGGGCTGTGTTGATCTCCGGCCTTTATCTTAATGCAAATGACGTCCTGTTGAATATGGAAAGTCAAATGAAATTTGGAGGTACCTGAGTACCTGGGACTCCAAACAGCAACAGCAGAAGAAGGCGCATCAGGACAAATAGTAGTAATTAACAGCAACAACAAAACTCATCCCTTTTTAACCAGTTTTTCCTATTCCTTAGAGCATTGTAGGTGCACAAGTTTGACAATCAAAGTGTCAGCAGCACACTGTTCTTGCCTGGCTGTGATTTGGTTGTGAAAAGTCAGGACAAATTACAGCCCTGACATCATCAGCTCCCTGAGTCATAGGAGTTGAGGAGAACTTTCTGACACGTACGTGCTGGAGAGAGGGACAAGTGTGGTGAGGAAATACTGAGACAATAGCATGCTGGATTATGCAATAATATGCTCTGACTTAGGTGTGATAAACACAGGTGTTCCTTTTCTATGCAAATGAGGTTGAAATGTGGCCAATGAACCTAACACTGGGCTTCAAAAAAGCAATGAGGTGTTTTAAGGGCAGGTAGCGTCTCTTTTCTGTGTGCAGATACTCTGGCTCTGAGCATGAGCCCTTCACCTCTTTGACTGTCAGGCAGATGCTTCCCAGGCTTTATTACTTCCCATGAATTGTTGGAATACTGTTAGGTCTCCTCACATCTTACTGTCATTTCTGCATATCTCTTTCACCTCGCCAGACATGGTATTTCAAAACCTGATGTTTCGGACCTGGAAGTGTTACGTCAGCATTATTTCACCAGAGCTTCAGCAACACTACCAGACTCTGTTTCATAGGCTCGGTGTTTCTGGAATTAATATGTGCAATGCAGAAGTTATATAAAGGATTCAGGTGTGCAATCTGAATAGCAAGAAGCACAGAAGATCTTCAGATGCACACATTTCAAGGGAACCAGGAAAAAAGTTTTCCAATTTCATCTAGCAAACGTTCACTTTAGTGTCTTACTGGGGTCTTAAAGCTGCATGACCTGAGGTCTTCTTACTAGTGACATTGACTCCAAAAGCACCAAGATCAGCCCCTTTCATCCAGATCACAGGAAGATTTTGCGTCTATGGTTTGCATCCCAGAGTCTGGAAAGAGATGTCAAATTTTCTGAAACTGACATTGGTTTTATAAAGCCAAACCTACCCAAGAGACTTGTGCAAACTCCAAAGCACTCAGTTACAGTCAACTGTTAAGGGCATGTTTCAAAGAGCATTACTTTTCCTCCCATCACAGACATAAGAGGTAGCACGTACATTCGGCAATGCACGTACATTTCTACCATGCATTCACAAACATGAGAGACCTTTGAAAGAAATACTGCCTACTAGCAAGGGCCAACTGAAAAAAAAGCATTTCTCAGGCAATGGACCAAAGAGAAGAAAAATAGAACAGATTCCCTTTAAAAACTTGTCTGGAAATGAACCAAATTTTTTATGTGAATAAATAACTACTGAATCCAAGGATGAAATGAAAATTTTAGGTACCTTGGATAGAAGAAAAAGAGTAGATCAGCTAAAAATTGATTTTAAAAAAAAAGAAAGAAAAGTACACTAAAATATCTTTCAAACTCCAGCTGAGTCCCTGACAAAAAACCTGAATTAGTTAAGAGGAATAATCTGATGAATAATACAATGATGGTACCCCAAGGTTATCTGCTTATCAGATTTCTATTGTAAACTATTGTTCTTCTCCATATACCTCAGCAAATCCTTCCCAATGTTTTAAGCAATTTCTCTCAGCTAATAAGTGACCTTCCTGCATTTTTCTATGGCCCAGTATTTCCTCATATTTCTGCCATAACTTTTTAGTGCAACAGTCTGAAGTTAGAACAGCAAGAGACAGAGAAGCTATTTCCTCGTTTGGAAATGTACAGGTTCCTTTCTCATTTTTAGAACTTTTCTTTTTTTTAAAAACAAAATTTCTATGATTTCAGATCATCAGCAGTGAGCCTTCGAAGAGCAAATTCAACAGCCAGACCTGTAAAAATGATGCATTTGACAAGAAAAAACATATATTGTTAAGTGTATATATACCTAATAATAATAGAAACAACAACAACAACAACAAATGAATTATTAAACATTGTGACATGTATGTATCTGCATGGCTGTAAATTCCTAGTTGCTTTTACACCCTTTGCATACTGGTTTTATCCACATTGGAAAAACAGTCTGGAGTTATAAGGAGGTTGATGGTTCCAGCCCTGTCTGCCTGGTGGTTTATACAGATGATGATGTGAGCACACCCTGCCAGAGAATCTAATAATTTTTTTCTTCTCCTTGGGGTGACCATTGTCTCCAGCAGGTTCTGTACAGAATGAGTCATTAATTGAACCTGAATTCTTTGCAGGTTGCCTATTGCAGGGCTGTGGTTTATTCTTGCTTTTTCTGCTCCTGCAAACAATATTTTGGGGGATTTCAGGCGATGTTATTTTTGTGATTTCACATTTTCTTCACTTTTCCTTCTGCCACAAGTATTCCTCTAAGAGACAGAAAGTGAAAGGCTCAGTTAAGAAAAACACAGCCACCTCCAAAGTGCTAAAACTGCAATAAACCCATCATCTCTAACAACAGCGGCATGAAAAGATAAAAACCAGGCTGCCAAGAATGTAGTAACCACCCATTCACTTTTAAATGCTCTCCACACTTCAATGCACAGACCTAATTACTTTTCTGCATTCCCAAATCCACTTTGCGGGGCTGCAATCAGAAACCTGGTGTTAAAATATTTTAGACTCTAAGGATCAAGACTAATTATGGGCCTAAGCTGCACCTCTTGGTTTCCTTACGAAGCAGCCTGCCCCCTCCCCCATCCACTCCACCCCTTCCCTTCTTTTGGGATGTTTTAAAGCATGATCCACTAGAAGAAAGGCTGTCCAGTCTCAGCCGGGGGTGAAGTAAAGAGAGAATAAAACAAAAAGCTACTCAGTCCAATTCAGTAAGCTTCAATGAAGCTGGTATATTTAATGTGGGCCCAGGGTTTGCCTACAGAATTGTGACAGAATGCAATATTCTCAACAAAAAAAGATGTGTTTAAAGTCGGGCAAGGCCCCATAAGGCTGTTGTTGGTGTTTAAGCAGTACACTGAGGTATTTAGCTCTAAGGGTTTCTAAACATTCCAGCTGAGAATAAAACCACAGCTTTACAGTAGCTTCTTAAAGGTTTGGGGGGCTGGGAATGTTCCCTCCCCCTTGCATTGAAAAGTCAATAAACAGTAGGAAAGATCATGTCATAACAAGGATGAAGCCACCTATTACAGGGTATAGTGATGGCTAATGGTGCTATCAGAAGGACTAATCCCGTATATTAAATGCTGTAATTATTATAATAATATTATGTTTATTATAATGTCCAGGCATGGGGCATTTTTCATTTTGTGCCACATGAATCCTCTGCCGACCATCCACCCTTCCTATGGCTGGTGCTTGCTAAAATACAGAACTATTAGATAACGACGTCAGCACTACAGGTAACAGCCAGCACTCCAAGCACGTTTTCTGTTGCATGTATTTTATATTTCCTGGCATTTGCCAAGCTGCTTTAGATCATTTTGTCTGGAGCTCCAGTCCTAAAAACTTCCACTTGTGAGAAACCATTATTTGCAAAAGCTGACACAAGTGTTTTTCCTCTGTGAAGGACTTTTAGATCCACTTATTAAATAACAGTAATAACAACATCATCATCATAAACAACAGCAACAATAAACTGAGACTATTTACTTTGGATCTTCAAGAGAAAAAACCCCAAAGAAATAATTAGTTCTCTGATGTCTCACTCTCTTGCCTTTACGCAATTCAGGATAGGCTCAGATTATTGCAAACCATATAGTTGTGGGTGCATAAATGTTTTAAACCCTGGTCCAGTTTAGGATAATAAAAAATTAAATAGTCGTCCTCAGCTACTGATACAAGGGAAAGGGTTAAAACAACAGGACACTGAGAGGCAATAGCTCACATGAAGGTTTAAGAACAATAATAAGGGAATTAGCAGAGACTATGCACATTAGCTTACAGCTGTCAATTAACCTTCCTGTGAGATAGGTAATTTAGTCCACTGAGTAGCATCAAATATAAAAGAAAAAGGTGGCCAAAACAATAATTATTTTCACAGAACTCAAAGGCTTAAACCCATAATTCCTAAGAAATAAAAACAGAGATCTTTTCACAGTATATGCTTCATCTAAAGACTGCAATAAGAGCTAGGCCCTAGCTGTGACCCTTTACACTTCAAGGTGAAAAAGTAGGTTAAAGAAAGTAATGGCAATAATCACAGGGCTTTTCTACATAAAACAGCCTCTGAGTGGAGGTCAAAGATCAAACACTTGGGGCACTACCTGCGTCACACAAAGATCTCTTCCACAATAGAAATGAAGTACAAGACTGGCAGAAAACAGCAAGAAGACTAATCAATTCTAAAATTATTAGGAAAAAAAGAGAAAAAAAGAAAAAAAAAAAGCAGGTTTGAGAAGTCTGGATGAGATTAAAAAGAAGTGTGGCTATTCTCTTCTCAATTTTTTTGAAAAATAAGTCTGAGGATTTCCTGCCCTTCACAGAGAGCTTCTACCATGAATGAATGTTAAATATTTCCATTTCATCTTCGTCCCCACCTACTAGGTACATTCTTTTGCACTATCTGAAATGGTCCTTACATTCCTTTTTGTACCAGTTTGGGCACTTTTACAGAGAACCGAAGATGTCTATTCTCTCAGTATTATATTCTTATTTTTAGTTGTTGTTAAGCTTTCGGATCATTTTTATACCACAGCAAGTAAGATCCCCACTCTGAACTTGTGTGAGTTACAGGAACAGATTTGACATTAAGAATCATCAAATGACACACTTCTCCTGCCCTCCTTCACTTTGAGTGTTTGAGAGTTCAAAGGTGTTGCACAATTGCATCCAAGAGCTCTCTGGACTTGCTGCGTATCCTGGGGGTGTCTTGTCGAGGATTTCACAATAAAGATATTCCTTATTTTTCACTTGAGGAGATTAAGGCATGAATCCCTTTGCCCAATTAAAAGAATTCTTTGTTTTACAACCAGTTTCAAGGGTACGTTTTAGCATGCCAACATCACCCTGTTGACATTACCAGTCAAGTGAAGGCTTTCTGCCTTTCTTAAGGCTAGGTATATGTACAGATTTTGTTGGAATCAGAGCAAACTGCTCAGCAGTGAGCAGGATTCAGTGCCAGCAAGGTGGAGGGAGCTGCTTCATGAGTGCACTGCGCGCGGGCACGATGAGGTTACTTGCCTGGCTATTTTTTGCCTTTGGTCTTTGAGTTACAGTCGTCTAGGTATGTATCCATTCACAATCCGGGTGGTAGACCCCTACTTCATCCTTAAGTTTTGCTATGAGATGTAAAACTGATGAGTAAAGAAATTCAAACAGTGTGCTCAAGTACAGAGAACTGGCCATCAGCATGGTACTGTGTGTTTTTTGCTGAAAAGGTTACCACGAACATCATATTTAAGACATAACAATGATAAATACAAACAACATGTAGTATTAATTGACCCGAATTCTCAATAGATAGCAGAATGTAAAATTTAAAAAGTAAAAATTAACCAATAGTAATAATTTAATAACAATTTAATAATAATTCATTTAATAAATTCTTCAATCAATAATTAATTATTAATACTTTCTGGCACCAGAGTGTGGCGCTATTTTATGGGAGACTTTAAAAGACAGGTATAATTAATGCTTGCTATTCTCTAAAATGAAATAAAATAATAGGTGTATACTGTCCGATACCCCTCCTCCTCCCGCTTTTTAAAAAATTTTCTTCAGTGGTAGTAATGACAAAGGGCTCATTCTTTGCTGCTACTATGGAGCAGTCAAGAACTCCTTGGATGTCTGAATATTTTATATCATATAATCTAATAACTCACTATAGCATCAGGTCACGGAAGGTTGATTCATCTATCTGACACGTTCAGCTATCTATAAAATACATGCTAACCCTTATGCCCATACTGTACACAGTGCATTCTGTAAAAACTGGAGGAAAATATGACTTGACTTTTTTTTTTCCTAACAGATCAGAGAGGTTGCAGGGGTGGAAGGCAGAAACATAGGTGCATTGTTCTTCTAATATTTATTATGCTGAGTCCTGAACTGCCTCCTCAAGTTTTTAAGATAGACCAAGAAGATCTGAGACATGAAAATGTGTTCATTTATTTTGTATTTTTGCAATATTGCTGTCTAAATTTTCTTCACATACAGGTCTTAAATCATCCTCTAGTGTATGTCACCACAAATATATCCCTGATTTTTAATTGCCTTTAATATGTTTAAGTCAAATATTTCCTTTCATTGTCAGATATCAGAATTCACTTCCTTGTGATGTAGTTTCAATTAGCAATTATTTTCTGATTGACTCCTTAGAAAAAAAATTGGCCTCAATAGTTGCTGTGCTAGAAGGTATAATGATGACTACATTGGCCTATTGTTTAAGATCTTGGTCAACTAGCAGAAGGTCACAGAGACTCATACTATTGATGTGATCTGACTGAGCATGAAGTTAAAATTATAGTCGCACAATGACGGTGGTGTTTTGAGTTGCAATGTTTGCAATTAGCCACAATGTGACCTTCCTGTTTCATCTCTTAAAAGAGGAGTTACATTATTGATTGTTATTCCTGGCTTTGCTGTAGTTTATTAGTTTTGTCAGGTTTATTTTATATTTAGTTATTTGTCACATGAGGATTATGTGGCAAGTCATGGAGTATGTGCCACACATTTTTTATTGCAGCAGATGTTCCTGAAATAGATGTAAGCATCTCTGCAAAAAAGCAGCCCCTCTGTGCCAAATTCCAGCTTGTGCTAATGTGAGAACCAAGTAGGCTGAGAGAAAGAGTATAAAGAACCTTTATCTGTTGCTGCTGCAATGACAGTTTCTGAGTTTTGAAAATGCAATATAGATTGCAGTGAGCTGCAAAGAGAACAGGGGCGGCCGAGGCCAAATCTTGGCTTTTCCCATCTCTCTGCCTTGCTGTACTGCAGAGCACAACTGGTGCCACTTCTTAGTGCAATGCAATCTCTTCCTGAATGTAACATAACATTTTGTTAAAATTCAAAAATATATACGATAAAGTACTTTTTTCCAGTATGCATCATCTTCAACAAGTGGCAGCATTTTTCCCCCAGTCTGACTCTCCTGGGATATGTTGGAAGTACCCGACTCCGAACTCACATCTTCTCCTACCATATTTCATTCTGTCATTCTCCCGCAGCCTGCAAGGTCATGAAAATCTTTCAAAATTATCTTTTGTTTTCTCTCTATTTCTTTCCCCTACTGAAGATGCCACCAAAGCATCTGTAATCAGCACACACCATTTTTTGTCTCTAAACTTAAATGAGAGATTTAGGTAAGTTTGTTCCTAAGAAACAACCTTGAGAAACTTCAGTAACAACTTTTCCCAAAATTAATAATTCACTTTAAACCACTTTAGTATCTGAATTCAGCAGAGATCAGTTTTTCTGACACACCAGCCCCTGTCCCTCCAGCTTCACCAATGATTTTTACATGTCACACTATTAGGTGCTTTGTTGAAGCCTAGTTAGCGATTTGTCTAATCTCTTTAGTCCAAGTGAGTCAATTTTCTTTTCCAAAAGATCTGTCTGGCATGAGCATCTTTTGGTCAGTCAAATTGCACACTTTTTCATATGGTATAAACCTGTTTTTCATATAATAGATTATGAATCCAAAATCTGTTCTGATGTTTGTGTCAAAGTAAAAATAAGGCTACTTGATGAAGCAGTACTTTAGGACTGACCAGGGACAACCTACTTTGCTGGGATGACTAGTAGAACTGGTATGACTAGGAGTCTAGTTAGGCTTTGCTATGACCATTTCTGATTGGGGAGTTGGAAAAACTAGTTTGAACTTCAAGGGAAGTTTTAGGGAAGAAATAGAGCTCATGACCCTGAGCTTGTAATTCGTTTGTCCCCCATGTCCCGTAAGTGAGAGCAGAAACACAAATTTTTTCTAATTTTACATTCAGCGGCGCTCCCCTGTTTTTCAAATTCTGTTTCTTTAGTGTGTATCAGATTTCTGGCAAGTTTTCAACATCTTCTGGGAAATGCTATCTTTTCCTGCAATGATTTGGAAGTACTGTCCAATAGGATATGTTGCTATTTTTAGGATATTTTTTAGCCAGAGAAAACCTGAGAAATTTGGACCAGCAATGTAATTTTCTGGCCTCATCTGGAAATACCAAGCATCCCAAATCAAACCACCGCTGTCACTAACTCAAGGTGTGGTTTAGAAAACCAGGAGATGAACAACAGGTTTAAACTCCCACAAACCATCCACATTCAAGCTTTCTAAGAATCAGAACTGATGTTGGACAAGTTTTTGTTTCATGGGGGCCCAGTCAGGCATAACAGGCTGAAAAGGGAATGCAAGTGAATGTAAAATATAAAGTAAAAGGGGTGAACAGGATGTTATGCAGGGTAAGTGTGGGATAAGATATTTCACCAAGAGCTGGGCAATGGGTCAGAAGAGTTTTTGTAACCAGTTATTTCTGTAGAGCATTTGTGAGATTTGACAATTTTTAAATAGTCACCTGGAGAAGCAATGACAGCCCAAGTGTATGCACAGTAGACTCCCTGACAGTCAACAAAAAACATTCCTCAAAAAGAGAGCATTCCTACCAGAGATCTCACAAGTTGCACTTGCAGAATTACTAATCTCAGCAACAAAGGAAGATATCTTTAGGGTAGAAATTCTGCCAGTGAGACCCACGAGATAATGAGGTAATAGGCCATGTGTTGTGTGACAAACAAGCTCAGGTTGGAAGGCAGCAATGACACAGCCCTCTTTGGCAACATGGGAGGCAGAGAAATTACATTCCTCCTGTTGTCGCTTAAGCTTTTGCATTACTTTACTTGTGTTTGCTAGGATATGCACAAGCCTATGCCAATTAAGATGAATAGGTGTTTTCTAAACTGAATTGTAGCATTTTCTAATGAGTTTATTAAGGATTTAGTGCAAGTTCTTTAGTTATTGCTTAAGAGCACAGTGCATTTCATTTTTGGCTGATAAATTATTAATGTTCAAGTGCACTTCCCACATCTGCCCCGGCTTATGATATTTTTCTTTTGTCTTTGCATCAAGTTCCAGGCAGATGCTCCAGGTACACATGCGTATCATTTTGCACAGATTTGGTATCGCCATGCGCAAACAGCCACCCTTGCAAATGCCTTTTCTCTGCAACCTCCGTGAGAGAAAACTTCCAAACAACGTTCAGACAAATAATGAAATTCACCTTTTTTATCTCATTTGGACACTTTTGTATGTTGGGTTTCAATATCAGTTGCAGTTGCTCAGCAGCTCTGAAAAAGCAGGTAAATTATGGAGCATTGAGTCAGTGGAATTATAAAAGCTCCAAAGAGGTGCTTGCAGATTGCTCGTAGACCCAGCTGTAAAAGAACTGTTATACTGAAACCTTAAATTCAAAGGGATATTGTCCTAAACACAGCAAAGGCAGCAGATTGGAAGAAACCTCCTCTGGTACATAATGCTCCATGAAAGTTACGGAGTGTGGTGGGTATTGCCTTTGAGAGCTGAGGACCACTTTCTGCAAAGTGCAATCACTTGTAACTCTGTGTCACTTAAGTTGTTTACAGAAACCGTGTTGTCAAGTGATCCAGAGTATTCCAGTGAGTCACTCTAAGAAAAAGTAAAACTCTTCCCAAGCTCATGCATGCTATCATTCTAACTCCCTTTGGAATACCATGGAGCCAGATCTTTCCAAAGTTGGTCACTGTTTTCTATTTTCAAGATGTGTGGCATCCTCTATTTTGCTGCATAAGATAACAACCATGTCAGGCTGCAGCACCAAGCAGCCTCATGGAAATACAGGAATCCCCTGCTGTCATTAGGATGTTCAAAGTCAGCCCTGAGATAAACTGTTCTCATATGGCTTCCAGGAGCTCTGAAAGCTGCAGTCCTAAAAGACCCTGGCCAAAACCTAACCCCTCCTCTGCTAACACAAGAGTGCTCAGGGATAAGTGGCTGTGACAAATAACTCTGTGTCATCTTTGCTGATCTGGTGTACTTCAAAGGGTTTCCAGCCACAGTGGGCTGAGGATGCCCCTTGTCTCCACTGACACAGGGTGAAACCAACAGCAGCAGCGGCAGCGGCAGCAGCAGCAGCAGCAGCAGCAGCAGCAGCAGCAGCAGCGTATCCATACTCTCAGTGACTCTTTTCCCAGCCAGTCACTCATGGGTAATAGGCTGAGCTCCTGCGAAGGTGCTGAAGGACCTAGGCGCTCACTCAGCCTAGACTGGAAAGGGAAAAGGAGTTCTGCACTCTGCACCTATATTTTTTCCTTAATTTTTGTTGTTGTTGTCATTCTCCTGATTAATTATTCATATCTGAAAGTGGAAAGGCAAAGAGCACTGGCCTTTAATTGCATTCATTTTTTATCTGATGGTTTGTAAAGGAAATGATGGTACAACAGGGATACCTCGTGTTGGGACAATGCATTTCAACATAGGCCTGCAGCTACGTGCGCAGAGACCTCGGGCAGACTTTTCATTTTCACACAGTTTTTCAGCTGATTTTCAAGAAGGGGAAATATCACACCCATTGATTCATAGTCTCGTGTTTGGGTTTTCAAAATAAATTCACTTACCTGCACACAGGGGCCATTTGCAGAAAAAGCACCCATCTCGTATATTTCATGTGCAACCTTGAGGGCTTCCAGCAAGGTAATTCTCATGCTGGGATGAGCTATCTAGCACAAGATACTACACCTGCTTCATTCTGCTAACAAATCGGCCTCGGCCTGCTGAAGACTGCCTGACTTGACTTATTATACCTTCCCCATCAGCAGAAAGACTCATATCATCACTGGGCCAAAGGTGAATTGCCTGGAGACAAAGTCAGAATGAATTTTTTGCAGTTCCATCCCACCAGGAATTCAAACCACTTTGTCCTGGGGAGAGAACACCTTTAATGGTAATATTATAATGTTCTTATAATGGCTTATAAGGACAGAGCATCTTCTCCCTGCAAATCTGCTGCAGGTGAATGTATCAAATTAGGTAAACCAGAGTAAAGTGTTTTGTTTCTCCTACCTTTTGTTCAAAATCAACACAATCACCCAGGTGAAGAAGAGGTATAGAACACCAGCAAGGCGGTCTGGAGATGATGCTCCCCATGACTGTTAGCCTCTATGGAGTCAAATGTGCATTGCATGTAATACATGCTAAAGCACCCAAATATTCAAATTCATGTACAGCACTGGGTTATGTGGGAAGAGCAAGGAGGAGGAGTGAAGAATTGTATGCTTGCATGTGGCTTCCGGTCCAGAAAAACATCAAGATGTTTCCAATCAGTGTCAGTTTTCATTTCAAGAGTTGTTTTGTACTTATAGTTTTCTTAATCCCTAAAGTAAAAGAGGGTAATATGAATTTAAAACCAAGAAACAATTAAAATCCCCAATTACAATTAAAATCTACAGAGCTAGATCTACAGAGCTGCAGAGCAACTGCTCAAGCTTTGTTTATTGCACACATAAATAAGCTTACTTCAATTAACGTGTTAGCGTCTATGATCTCTTCCCAGATTAAGGTTGCCTCGAGACTGCTTGGTTTGGCTACTGTAAATATGACATGAATTCCTCTCTGGAAAATGTATTTTACATGCTGTTTTTGAAGTAAATTATTTTCTTCTAACATACCTACACAACTGTCACAGGGAATTGCACTGCAGATTTAGTGATGTTAAGTGTCAATTGTAATTTGGTGACAACCATTTTATTGGCTATGCATATTGCTCTGCGAGGACCTACTTCTCAGTATGGAGGCCACCGTATCATTAAAACCCACTGATCCTTCACTGATGACATAATTTGACTGGCAGAGAGAGGAGCAGTGAGGGGCTTGTTTCCACCTGCATGGAATCTGCTGTGTGTCAGAGATGAATTTGCCTTCAAATTAGAAACAGCATAGCAGACTGGTGCCTGTGATTTTGCTTGATTTCTTTTAAGGAGTTTTACTGGAATGGTTACTGAGCAGCTGATGCAAGTCTGTTTAAATATGCCAAACATACATACTATGCAACCTGTAAACAATTCCAATATTTTTAGCCACTGAGTTATCAGTGAAATACTTTCAGCTTAACTGAGCCACGTGCTTTTTCTCTCCCCCGCCCCTCCTTCTGTGCCCTCATCCATCCCTCCTTTGGTCTGCAAATCTGCCTTTGCAATAGGCTCAGAGTATTAAATTTTTGTGTTAAAAAAGGGGAAAAATGTGTTAACATAAAACCCGAGTTTCAACAGATAAAATAAGTCATACAAGCTGTGTAAAAATTTAGAGTAAGAACAGAACCATAATCATACATTCTGAAAATTTTATAAACTGACAATTCAAGTTATGTGTTTTATGCTAATACACATAGTGGTAACTTCTAACAAACTGTGATTCACACATAAAGAGTAGAAAAGTTGAAGGTATTATATATGTAATATTTATTTTTCACATGCATATCTTTATATATACATTATGTACTTATTCTGAGAAAGAGGAAATAGATTCTGAGACTTCCTTAGCAAATTTAAATCAATATAGCTGCCTTTCCATCTCCAGTATTTAAATTTTTCTCTTTTTTTGCAGCATGGCACTGCAAGGAACAAAGCAAAGTATCTTAAAAGGAAGTGTATCCCTAGTAATTTCACCTCATTTCACACCTATTTGGCAGCTTTTCTTAGCCGATTGATTTCATTGAAAATGCTGACAACGTTCACTTATTAGAATTGTCCATATGCTAAGTTCTGCTTTCCCCTTTAGATTCACTTTATTAACTTTAAATGTAGATGATAACTTTTTTTTTCAACGACAACCAGCTTTCCTCAATATACACTTTTGTCCATCTCCCCTTTTCCCACAGTGCTTATTCTGTTTTCTTTTTTTGGAAAATCTTTACTGAACAGTAAACAGCATAAATTATCCAGTCAATTTCAGTCCAGTGACATCAATAATACTCTAACAGACATGCTACTTACAACAAATGCTTTGTGTAAGAGAAACATACTGAAGGTTTAATCAGAAGCTCTAAACATTTCAGACTTGCTCAATTTTATTCTTGGAAGGAAGCACTGTTCTTTGCTGTATCTTCCAAAGCTTTGGGGAAGTGTTCATTTTACTCATGAGAATAGGGAGGCCATTTTTACCCACCCCAAAAAGAGGAAGGTGTTAGTAAAAGAGCACCTTCCCTAAGAAAAATTTCTTGCTCTTGAAAGCTAATCTTATAGGAAAACTTGAATGTTTTAAATGCTTCCTATATGATTAACTGTTGGGGCTTGTACACTGTCCCTTTTGAAAGCATAAACAACATGTTTGAAAATATAATTTTTTATGGAAGAGAAGTTTTTTTAAAAATTTGAAAAAAAATATAAAAGAAACTCCCCACCTTGTACTATCACCCTCCTGTTTTGTGTGCTTTTAAAAACAGTCCATGAGATTCTTGGCACCAGTTGTCCTTCATTTGATTTAGAATCATGGTTTCATACAGCTTGTGGGAGTTGAATAACTGCTTTATTCAGAACCAAACTCTCGCTTTAAATATTAAATTGCTTCTGAGGATTTTTTAGCTTTGTTTCCAGCTATTCTGAAAATTACTTTTGAAAGAGTATCTACTTTGCTTTTACAATTGTCTTTTTCATATCACTGATGTAGAAGCCTGGAGCCTTATGAAATAGCTAGATTGTACGCACCATGTGCCCAAAATTGGTATTTGTATTCTAATAAGATGCCTTGCATCAGGGATTTTATTTCAGTATCATCTAAAATGTTGTCTGAGGTTCTGGAATAAGGCATAGCTTACTGGGTGGCTATCTGTTGCATAGACAAGAAAAACACATTTGGGTCAAATTTATATAAGACAACCACCTGAAGAAATGATGGCATCACAGAAAGGTAGGAAGATAATTAGGGATGAACTAGGGTCATCAGCACAGTGCAGAGCTTACACAGAGTTGTGTGATTGCAACGGAAATTATTAATAGTTTTCGGCTAAAGAGAAAAACAGTTAAAACATGTAGGCATCCACCAGATAAAAACAGTCTGAGAGGTAACTGTACAGAGAGGTAAAACAGCTAACATGTCCTTTTAAAAGAAAGTTTTGTTCCTTTTATGTTCTGGCTGAAATCAAGGCTTCTGAATAGCAAGGCACCATATGCAGGATGCATATGCCAGTTTTTGTTATTTTTGGTCATTCTAGTCAGCACCAAATAAAAAGGGACGTAAGTATTGACATCCTTAATTAAAGCTGTTGTCTGCTGAGTCTCATAGATGCTTTGGCATAAGAAAGAGATGTGCCACTAGACACAGTGTATAAGTCTGTTACATATTAATGCTTCTTTTTGCTTCCTGAGAGTGGTGATTTGTATAAATGCTCGAGTTTGAGACAGTCATTCAACAAACATCTCTGGATTATAAATATTTGGATTATTAGGAGTCTTGTTTGCATGTGCCCAGTCAGTCCTTTGTGAGTCTTGCAAGATGCTTGGTCTCAGAGGTATCACGCATTGAAGCTTCGAAGCATCATCAGGGAGAAAGAGTTTCTCTTTATGAGTTCACCTTACTCGTATTGCAAAAAAGAAATTCAAAAGTAGCACAAAGTTGCCATTATAAACCTACTGTCATACACAAAAGACAAAACACATGCTTCTCTGCTGAAATGAATCTTAGTTAATTAAAAATCCCACAAGCAGGGAGAAAATGAAAAATCCAGGGGGAAGCAGGGAGATTCTCTGACGCATCTTGGTTGTCAGTGAATGCTGCAGCTGGGTTAGAGCACGCTCCTCTAATGTTAGAGGACTGTAAAGAAAAAGTGACATTCCCTCCCGGTTGCCTAGTTGGTTGTGCCAAGTCTTACAGCCTATGACTTTCTCCACGAACTGTTTTGGAGAACAGACCCTCATCCTTTCCTCGTCCTGCAAAAATCACTGCAGGACAAAGCGCTGCACGAGGAGTTTAAATGTGGATGCAGCTGAATGAAGAGCCAGAAGCCTGGATCATGAAGTCTTCACTTTGTAAAACATCCTTTGCACAAAACAATGTTTAAATCCCTGAAGTGCGAGCAACAATGCACATCTCCAGCCAAGCACTGCTCATTCATTTAAATGCAATTTCCCCTCAGCTAAACATGCAGCATAGAGAGGGAAATACTAAGATTTCGAAATACTAAGATTTGTACCCAGAACATTTTGGAATATTCTTTGCGTTTGGACCTGATTGAAAGGAGGGGAGCCATTTATCCTTCTCAGAGTGCTGTAAATCACTCTTGAGTGTAAAGGATTAAGAGCAGGACTTTTTTTTTCTTTTTCCTTAATATTAGACATGGATATAAGAATAACCCAGAAGATTATTGAAGTTGTTGACTGGTCCTCTACATAAAACTACAAAGGACCAAATCCTAAGTGTAAAATCAGAGTCAAAGATTTTGGATATGGCCTTCAGACCTTTTAATAATATTTAGTATGATTTTAATTAATTGTGATGACAGAGGTTGTGCTCCAAGTTTGAAAACAACAGATGTAAAGAGGCCACAAATTACGTGAAATGGGTCAATCCTGATTTATTTAATGTATTATGTGTAGACTTTTACGCATATGTATGGATTGGTAAATATAAGTTGTTTGAAGTGAAGAAGACACCACCCAAACTAGAGGGAAAGCTTAATAAGGTGGCATTTTCTTGATTTTTTTCCCTGTTTTCCTGTTTGTTCTTTTGAAAGGCTTTGGAAATCTCTTCCCAGTAGATGAGTTCATGAAAGTCTAACAACTGTCAACATTAGGAAAGGCCAGGATATAGAAAGGCATGTAATGTAGATCCTATGACATCAAACTATCTGCAGGGTTAAAGTGAGTTCAAGCAAGGTCACACCTTTCTCCTGAAAGGCTTTAAAAAAATTCCACCCCACACCATGCTACCACGAACTCTCACAAAATCCACATCAATCCATTCTGTGTAATGAAAGCATCAATTCACAGTCTGAGATTCTTTGTAGCTTTCTCTTGAAACCTGAAACTGAACCTACAAAACCGGCTGCTGAGTCGGCATGACAGTTTGAGAAGAACCAGAAGACCACAATCATGTATTAGTTCTGCTTTTCACAAATTTGTTCAAGATATAGAATTTCACCTGATTGTTGAATCATGACTTGAGGTAAGAAAATAGGTTGTGGGGTGGGTTGGTTTTTTTTTTTTGGTTTGGTTTGGTTTTTTTGTTTTGTTTTGGTTTTTTTTCGCTAGAGTCTTGTCTACGAAGTGAGAAACCCAGGACTTGCTCAGAGCAGTGCAATCTGTGAAAAATCGTATTCGAATGTTTTTCTGCAATAGCCCATTTTCTGGGATGGCTCAAATACTCATTTTTTTCTAGGCAGCCTTCACTTTCATTTTCTGTGTTATAAGTGAAAAGTATATAGTTCATTACAGTCACTAGAAGGGTGCTTTTGCGTACTAACACCAATTTTGTTCTTGCTTCAGCTTCTGTTGATATGTTAACACACAATTCTGTTGATATGAGGCACAATCCATGACAGTCTCTTCACACTGGCAAGCAAACCACTCTCTTCTTGCAAATCCCACATTTGCCTCATTTTTCAGTGTTTTCTCAATTACAGCACCTCTCATCCCAGTAGATCCTAAAGCACTTGCCAGATTAACACCCCTTGATGTACAAATGACTGCATTTCTCATAAAAGGAGTATGAGGTTTTAACTCACTCTCATAACAGGCTTGACAAGGCAACTTTGTTCTTTAGCTAATGTCTTTAATTGGGCATACACTAGTTGTTAGGGTAGGATTAATTGTGAGCATATGAACATTTATTTATTTACTGGGTTTCTTTTACAAAACAGACAGAATCTGAAGACTTTGCTATGAGAAAATTCACATAAAGACTTGGCACTTACCTTGAATTTATAAAGGCCTAAGAACACTTAAAGGGGGATTATATTACAACAGTGTCTCTTTCAATTTGTGCAAGTTATGTACTCCAGAAGACAGTGGGTTTGTAGGATAACTGGACAAATAAGAACCTTCATTCAACTCCAAGTACTGGCAAAAAGGAGGTGAAAAAAAGACAAATGTACTATAATAGTTAAGTTTTATGAAAGGGAAGAACAACCTCCTGAAACTGAAGGTTGACCTTAGCCTTGTCATTATTGAGGAGAGCTGTCTCTCAAAGCCTCTATGCTCATTTAAGTGCCACAGGGTAGGTCTGTAGGACACAAGTTCTGTACCAGCAAGAGGAGACCAATGTGAGACCCCAGTGTCTGAGCTGCGACCAGCAAATGAGATATTGAAGTTTCCAGCTGTATTTTGTACATGTATTCATGTACTCCCATTAGTGGACCGAAGTAATCCGGAGAGAATCTGTGAGCTGCAAAGATGCTGGTACTAGTAATAGTGTTTGGTATGAAGAAATGACCAAAGATAGGACAGATAAGGGAGTTTTTGTTAAGATTGGTGATCAGGAAAGTTCATAATCATTAATCGATGGTGTGCATAGAGATAAGAGCTGTGAGACAAGGCGGACAGCTGTGTTGCCTTTGGAAGATTGTCAGTGATAATTTAAGTATGCTCCCTTTGCAAAGCCGTTGGAGATTCCCAATCTACATATCAGTAGTCTTTCTCTGGAAGATGGCATTCCCTGCAGTACAGATATGGGTTAATGTTCCTGACTTGCTTCAGCATAGGGTCAGTGGTATCTGTTTAAACTCCCCAAAAAGGTGCGTTAACTTAGGGGCTGCTGTAGTGAATCAGGATTAGCTCATCTACCCTAAATATCTGGCTGACGCTGGTGGAACTCTTTCAAGTTCCCAGGCAACAACAAGCACTGAGATGGAGTGACTGCTGTAGCTACACAAACATCTGTCTGTGGCTTGGCTGTCATTGCATGTAAATCCTGAAAAGTTTCAATCCATGGTATCTTGTAGAAATAATCTTAACTACAATGTAAGTGTTAATCAAAGAATGCTTTTACTGCGCTTAGCTAATATCCCAGTGTCTAGTCATAATCAGGTATCAACAAATTTCTAAATAATGTACTAAAGCATTAATACATGTTTTGTAAACTTGTTCATATTAACTTGTTCATTAACGTTCTCTAGACCAGAACACATGATGGTAGGCCAGGAATACAGACTGTGAAAGGGCAGAATTCCTGAGATGGAAAAGCCTTCAAGGAAAAGCTGTAGTTCTTTCAGTAAACCACTTCCTTGGCTTCCATTTTCAGAGAGAAAGTGGCACGGATTTGTGGGGCAAACTTCAGAAACCCTCAGCAGAAAGCTAAAAATCCTACCAAATTCTTCAGAAACAAAACGAGTTTATTTCAAGAATGAGATTATTGAAGATACCAATGAACCAAGACTCTCCAGTGCCTCTGTTTGCTAATTTTAGGTTATACCCCAGAGCCAAAGAGTGGACTGATGTAAAGTTTGGAA
This sequence comes from Falcunculus frontatus, assembly GCA_013398115.1. NCBI lineage: Eukaryota > Metazoa > Chordata > Aves > Passeriformes > Falcunculus > Falcunculus frontatus. The sequence continues at coordinate 147,062 of VZRV01001951.1, forward strand.
ACCCCGAAAGGAATGATTTCCATCAGAATGCCATAGACATGCACACCTTGGTCTGAAAACCATGGGCAAAACTTCTGATTTTTTTCGATGTTATTTCCCGGTGTACCCCATGTGTATTCTGTCCTGAATGTAAACATACAACAATTACATAAAATTAACATTTCCCTTTAAAATCCCTTCACCAGAATAAAGACTATTTCCACAGCTATATGCATGTAAATACATTTAATAAAGGAATTAACATTGCTTGGGACTAACAGAACAAAAAACTTAAGCTTTCAGGAGAAATAGGTTGGCATTTAAAAAATTTCCCTAAAAAAATGGATTTATGTGAGGTTATTCTTCTAAAGGTGGTTTTGGATATGTTCCCTGTATTTTAATAGCCATTCACTTTGCATCCGGTGTGATATGCTCTTTTCTGATGAAACCTGGAAGTTTTCTCTTGAAAAATGATGTGTCCTGTTGGTAGCAGGAACTAAGCAATTTTAGCTATGGCAGAGAAATAAAAAACATTCTTGCCATGGATTCATTGAAGATTTTAGGACAAATAATAACCTTGGTAGGTCTATTATAGCACTTATTTTAAAAAAGGAAAAAGAAGAATAAAGGAAGGAAAGAGATTCATATTTGAGTTGTGTCTGTGTCCTCATACCAGGAAGAAAATTTATAAATAAAAGTGGATAAAGGTTTAGGAGTCGGATGCTGTTGACATGTTTAAAAGTATTTAAAAAAAATGAAACTAAATAACAGTTTGCACAATTTCTAGAACCTTCTAGCTCCTTTAGTAATAAAGAGACAGATATTTTACATACTTGAGCAAAAATTAATTTTGTTTGGATAATTTGATAATGATTCTGAAATTAACAATTAATAACACTGATTCTAAACAAATATTGAATATAGAAGACTTGTTCTCATATGTACAGTAAGAATATAATTGACTATATCAAATATAAAAAATAAAGTCTTTGCCTGTCTACAGAAACAACATAAATGCAAATCCTGTTCCTGGTAAGCAAACAAGAAACCTATTGAAACGGATGGAACTATTTCCCAGAAGAAATGCAAGAAGGATTTGTCCCAGGCACATAATTTAAAAATGACCTGAATCCTGCCTTTGCAGGTGCAAAAGGCAAATGGGTACACTCAAATATAGACATCCAGTCTACACTTCACACCTCTTCCATTCAATACTGGAATTTTTATTTACTATTTAGGTTTTTTTGAGGGTGTCAGGGTGAGAAAGAATTTAGGAAATGTTTTCACATTGAGGTAGGGAACCTGACCATCCTGTCAGTGAAAGGAAGCAGTAAAGTTCCCTGGTCCCTCATTCCCATCTCCACTGGGATTTCTTAATTGCTAAAAGTCTATGGACTACAGTTTTAGATTTGGTTTCTTCAGCCTGGACTTCTAGCTGATCCTACTTTTAGAACTGATGTGTAGTATTTAGAGCCTGGCACAGAGCCACTGACATCATAAATCCTCTCTGCTAGCTCTAGCAGAGAGCAGCTCCAGACTCGGAGCTGTCTTCATGTTAGCACAATTTCTTAAATACTCCTAAGATGGAAAAAAGGAAAATAAATGAATTATTTGGGAATGAGTTTGGTAATCAAAGACTGAGAAGTTTTATTAAAACAAGAACAAAGTTCTTGTCGTCAATGAAAGCCTTTTCATCTTTATGTAAATGCTAAACAGAGACATGATGCTGTTTCTAGTCCTCTCTGAAACGTGTGGAGGGTAGCGTGATGAGTGTGCTGAGCCTTCAGCCCTGAGGGTTGCTCTGTGTGGGAGGACACACCTGCCTAAACAGGAGCCATCCACTCCCACCCGTGGGATCTCAACATCCGATTCCAGCACGTGTTCATTTCGTCAAACTCCAGTCTGGCTCCAGAAAAATCACCTACCCCCAAAATTTGGTCTTGCTTTCCCCTTCACCTGGAGACAATTAACAGAAAAAACCATAGTTCTCGAAAGTAAAGCAGACCTATTTTATCATCAAGACACTAATTAAGATATCTTCTCCTGTTCAGAGCTTATTTTCTTGGGGTGAATTAAGACCATTACATTAAATTGAATGTATTTTACATGTTAGGGGAAAAAATCGTAAGATACTGTTTATTTGCCACATTTTCTATGCATATATGCTTGAAAACATAAGAAATAGTGGGCTAGTTTTTCACTCTAAGGATAAAATTCACAGACGGCACTGAGTTATTGGTTTCTGAAGGAAATATTATCGGGTCACCATAATGCTAAGCAGTATTACATTTTAGTAGATAATTTCTGAAAAGTGCTTACTTTTGAAAAAAATAACCAAACCCACCAACCTGAAAGGAAAAAACCCTAGCAACAGTTCTACTGAAAAAAAAGTGTTTATATTTATATTTATATCAACCCCCTCATCTAGATTCTTAGACACATCACTGCTTAAAATGCAGTCACCTGACAAAAACAGTTCTAATTATTACCCCCTTGGGCTAACATTTTTCAGAGTGACTGGCTAAAGTGCACTCCAGCTCATAATTTTTATCTCTGACAGTGGAAGACATAACCTAGTTTCCTCTAATGCAAAAGTCTCTAATCTAGAGGGCAAGACCCTTTTCCGTATAACACTGAAGGGAGAAAATGCAATTTGAGCACAGGGAAATTGCCCACATAGTTTGATAGTTCTACTGTTCTCAATTTTTTTCCCCAGGATTAAATGTCTTGTTTTATTTTATGCTAAATTATGACCTAGCTCAGACTTGTATATATTCTTCATCATATACTGGGAATTTTGTACTGTAAAAACAAAGGGACCTAGAAATGTGGTCTAGTTTTCTTATTCACATTTTAGCCATTAAAATTTCCAGATTTCCTCATGGGGCTAAGGATATTTTTTTCTTAATAGATAGTCCTTGCTTCAGCAAGTGGCACTTGTAAACAATAAGCTTCATTCACCCCTGGGTTAATCCAGTTGTGTATCAGCACAAGGTGATTGATTTCATATTGGTGTAATGCAGTAGTGAATCAGGCTCCAAGGTTTGAAAACAGAGCACTACATTAAAATCTACATTTGTATCCTATCACACTGGGGAGCACACTTTCAGATGGGCTCCACCCCACTGTTGTTTCCTCGCAGCACATTTTTCAGCACCAAAAATAAAATAATAACAATAAAAAAAATCGTCCACAATTTTGCGCTCATGAACACCACAGGGAACAAAAATTAGAAAGTCTCTTGGATAGTGAATTCCCTGAATTATACATGTACCTACCTGAATTATACATGCAATTGAGTAGTTAGATGCTTAACTACTAATATTTGCAATAGCGGGTACCTGTCAAAATCTGGGCCTCGATGTGCAAACTCAACTGCTAACAGCCTCTCAGCTGAGATGAGCAGATTTACCAGTATGCACAGAGGGGACTGCCTCACTCCAATTAGCACCACCCAAATGGTACAGTCTTCTCTCCCCCCTGACATCAGGGACATTACTGCATCCGTCCCCAGCTGAGCCTGACCAGAAGGATCCCTGGCAATACTAGGGGAAATGAATTAACCTTTTTCTCCTTTTTTTTTTTGGTTCACTTCACATAGGCAGTGGCTGAATAATAAATTGCCCTGAATCTTATAAAGCCAAAAATACTGAAGAGTTTCAAAGAAGTGAGTCAGGAATGCTGGAAGAGCTGCTTTTTGTGCTGTGTTTTTATTAACATTTTTTTTTCTCCCAGCCTAAGAACCACCTTTTCCTTTGTAGCTTGACAGCTGCTGCTTAACACCTTTTTTTTCAGCTGGCAGGGCAGCAGGGTGAGCATGTTTGTGGTTAGCATGCATTGCTTTTGTGAGCCGTGGGGGCACCAGTTCCCTCCTGAAAATGCACGTCACCCTCACAACTCATACATCTTCCATCACTTTGAGGACTACCTAGAAATACCAGTGGTAAAAGTACCGTCCAAATAAAGGAGAATCAAAGCTATCTTTTGTTAAAAACCCAATTGCTGTAATGATTAAGTTTGTCCACATTATTCCTTAAACTGGACTCCGTTTTTTTTTTTAATACTGATGCTCGACAGAGTTTTCAGTGAATTATAGTACTTTGTGCTGGTGAGTCAGTGCTGGATGAATGGTCTCCTTTGCCTTTTTTTAAGGACAGAGAATGAGTGGGTGTGAGCAGGGCAAACAGAGGCCTGAGGCCATAATAACCAGAAAGCCTAAATCTATGAAAATCTCTTGGGTTCAGATTCTGGGCAGAGAGCATTTTTTTTCTTTTTTTGTGTACATTCTTTTCTGTGTATGCACATCTGTTTGCAGGAACTCATCCTACATTTGCATAGAAGATCGCAGTATTTTTTAGCATCCATGTTGCAGGCTGAAATTGTGAAGGGAACAATAGCTCTGAAGGGTGATTTTGGTTGCCTGGCTGGGGCTTCGTAGGACATGGTACATGATACAACATCTACTGCATGAGACCATAAAGTGTAGGATGCCTGGTGGGTAGACTCTTGCTTAAACAGGGTTTCCCTTTGCAATCAGAAGAGGCAGCTGAGATGTTGAGTACCAAAGCCTGAGCTTAGGCGAGCAGTGCAATCACAGTAGAATGGCATCTCCCCAGATATTATACATTATTAGAAGGTTTCCTCGTATTTGTGTGGTTACTGAGGCAAACAGTTTGCTATAAAGCAAACTATTTATTTCCTACCATCAAGGCTCACAGCATTAGCCATTAATATCTAATTTACCTTGTTTTTTACATTTTTTTTTCTGCCTATGAGAACTTGAGCTCATAAAACATCAGAAGAATCCTAGGTGATTTCCAAGAAAACTTCTATTCTGAAACAAGCCCATCACTATTGAACATATCTTATACTACTGCAGTCAGGCGTATCAGTGATCCTTACTCCTGGCCATGGTGGACCCCTACAAAGGTCAAAGAGTTTTTGATGTCACCCTGAACCATCAGTCCTTAGGCATCCTGCTCAGACAACTGCTTGTCAGCCTGCCCAGTGGCAGGAGAAGCCCAATTCCTCTCAGATGCTGTAGGAGACACATGATTAATAGCTTTTAGTCAGTCCTGGTGAGTAGGATTATAGTCAATGAGAAAGGCTTAACGCCCGTTCACCAAGGCATCTGTTCTCTGGTAGCTAGGTTTCATAATGGTCTATCCTTTGATATAGATTAACTGATGGCTTGTCCTTCAATGAGGCACAGCATAAATACTGAAAGATCCTTCATAGCACTGGGGTTTAAATTCAGACTGACAAATGAGCTGTAACCACTACCTGAGGGAATAATCGTACAGCAGCTCTTATGCAGCCGATGAATTGGCAAGGCAAGAGCTTCCTGTGGGCAGGTCACTCCAATAACCTCTGCTGAAACCCAAGCTCTGAGCAGCAAAGGGCTGAAACATGCCCAAACTCCTGGGAAGAGCCACCCCAGAGGCCAAAGGATAATGCAAATTTTGCAATACAGAACACAGTATGGAACACATCAAGGAATGCTCGTAAAGAGCAAGAGATCCATAATCAGCAAATGGTGCTTGAAGGTATTTCTGGTGGTGCTTGGAACAGCATTTACACCTTCTTGGGGTGAATCCCACTCCTCTGCAAAGAATGCCTACAGGCATGAGCCGGCATTATTCTCATCTTCTGACTCCCTCAGTTGGGCACTGTCACACACTCCCTGTGGTGCCACCATACACACACTGTGGTGCCGCAGACTCTTGTCACTCACCAGTCCCATGTGAGCAGTGTTGCTGATCTTTCTGAAGACCTGCTGTTTGAAGCCTGGTGCTACTCTGAGGTGATGTTGTCTCCCTCATGGAGGAGGACAATTGAACAGTCCAGACCTCAGCTTCCTGTAAATAATTTGTTAGAACAGAACGATCTTGGCACATGTACAGTATTTTATAAGAAAGAAGCTCATTTATCAGGAGAGTGAAAAAAACCTTTTTTCTTTTTGTTTTTGTGAGAGCTGCATAGACCAGAATGGAAGAAGCTTTTATGATCATTTGTACTACGAGTAGTTGGATAGAGTAGCTGGGATGATGAAGTGTTTTTGAACCAAGCCTTAATGATATGTTGTTTAATGATTGCAGAGGGGAGAAGTGGGGAAAAGCAAATGAGTGGTCAGTGGGAGATCTGCAGTTCACTTCACCAAAGCCAGGATTTCATCACAAGTCTGCTGCTGACAGCAGTCTTGATGAACATCTTAAAAACGCTGCAGGATTACATCATTGTTTAGTTGGGAATGGAGTATGTCTGTGCTTTGGGAGTAATTCACTATATCACCTAAACAATTTAATCATCTAAGTTTTTCATGTGTATGCAAGAGGCAGACCCAGATACTTGAAAAGAAAAAACAATCTTAATATGTTTGAACACCTACTGGAAGATACAAAATCTCTGTATTTTCCTAGGGAATTCTTCATTTTAGCTGTGCTGTTTCTGAATTGTAGCTCTGGTTTAGTAATTTTCGGCCTGCTACATAATGAATTTCACTGCTACAAATTTTCATATTCAAGAGTAGAAAACTGTAAGGAACTGAAAGAGGAAAGCAGTAACAGTTTATAGGCACAGTACTGTAAAATGATTGTATTTCTGCAATGGAGTTACTGGTTTGATTGCCCTTCTTTTAACGGCTTACCTACTTTCCTTAAATATAAATTACACGCATGAAGAAAATAACCCCATGTATATTTCATTTACGTATTTTCTGTCCACATGCTCATGAAGGAACTGGAGAGGTTCAGGAAGCCAGGGCATAAACATGTGCATTAAGCCTGACTTCTTCCAAAAGTAAGCAGAAGTAAAACAAAGAGAAGACACATGCTGAGTTAAGAAGAATACAATATAAACTTTTACTCACCTACATAATCCTTATTTAGGACTGCAGTGTAAATAACATCACACTTGTTCACTTGCATACAGAATGCATGAAATACTTCAAAGTGCCTTTCTAGAACAATCTTGCGGACTGCAATTTTTTTTGAGCAATCCAAACATCCCCATTAAACAAACCCAAACAGGATTCAGAAAATGCAGGATTCCAACACTTTCCCCCAGGATCAGAGGACCAGTGAGCATTCTTGTTCAATTTAAACAAAGCAAATGGCATACCCTCCATTAGTATACCCTCCCTTAATGGGCACCCCCACTGGGGACATTGTTCAGGCACCACCACGGACACGTCCCAAGTGCAGCTGGATATGTAAACAAGGACATAATCCGCCTGAAAGAATACTCACAGTTTGGCAGAGCTTGCTGTGTTGTTAATGTATTGTGCCAAAGCAATAACAAAGCCGTCATTTTAAAGTTTATTCGCAAGATTTTATTAATCAAGAAATTTTCCAGAAATTACTTCTGAAGGAAGGACCTTCGTTTGGGGGAAGTCACCATTTGGGGGAAGAAGGTTTTCAGATGAAATTTTTTTCTTATCTGTAGCCTGTCCCACAGAATAAATCACAATTTAGTCTGAGTTCGTTTGAGACAGAAAACACATTGCTGGTATACAATGTAAGGGAACCTTCTGGGTTTTTATTTTGAGTTCTCTCCATTTCTTGCAAGACCAATCAGGCTTTAGGTTACAGCTCTTAATTAGGCTGGAGATAGTCATGGTGCTGTACCTTGGTTTATTAGCAATGAATTAAAAACATTAGCAGTTATAAATTCAATATAATCATCCTGTTAATGCACAAACCAATATTTCTGAGTTTGGTACTCCAAGGAAAGAAAGTAGCTTGGCAATTTTTTCAGTTTTATTGGTTGATAGTCTGGATTTTAAAAGTTTTTCTTTTGTTTTTGGGACAGTCATAAAAATGGTAGAATAATGTGGCAGGAAATGTTTTGAAAATCAGATTTCCATGACCCTTCAATCTGACAGAATCAATGATCTGAGGTAAAACTGTACCCAGAAGTACTAGCAAGATTTGTTATGGATATGACTAATCAAAAACAAATACTGAACCTTTTTCTTTTCTTAATAAAAAAAAAAAAGGTCATAGAAATTAAGGAGGAAAGTTTTCTAAATATATTACATATGAAAGAAGGCCAGAGTACAACAGGGAAAATGATGACTGGCTAATTTTGTCACTGCATACCTTCATTATAATCAATATTCAGAGCACTTAAACTGAAAAAGTAATATTTTTCAATAGTCAGTTAGTGTTAGAATAATTTTTGTGGTTTAAATTTTTTTTTCAGATTTTATTTTTTATTTTATTTCTTTTCAATTTACACCATATGCTCAGTATATTTTGGTGGCTCCAAAAAGAAATATGTGTATGCCTTCTATATGTGCTGTGGTCAGCTCCGCTTAAAAATCATTGTTAGCCCTATATTTGTGGGTAAACATTTGACCATTTACAATGCTGCTGAAGTGGACACTGCTACAAACATTCCTGGGTACAGGATCTCTGTATATCCCAGATAAATTATTACTGCACATGCACAGAATAGATGCGTATACGCAGAAAAAACTCGGTACGTCCCTGCTGCATTCAGACCATCGGCTTGTCCTGTGCCTTGATGAACTTCCCACAGAGGTCTGGTTCAGCTGAGCGTGTTTGGCAGGTCCCATGGCTCTGCACTGCTGTATATGTGCACTCCAGCTGCCACACTTCAGTTTATTACCTTGATACCTGTTGAAATCAATGTTTAGGCTGTTTTTCAAGGAAAGTGTAACTGGAAACGCTTATCTGCCATATAAACCTAATCAGAACTAAGAACTGATTTTAAAAAAAAAGTGTGCTTTGGTCTAGCTTGACTCTGATTCCTTTGCAGGAATTCTTTTACCGAATTCCTTTGCAGATGAGGTGCTGCCAATACTGCTGCATATTGACCATTCCACTGTTTCTACAGATCTGTGCTATGGAAAAGATTCCTGTGCAAGGTGCCATTTGCCTTAAAAGCCTCCTACACCTCGAACACTGCCGTTGCTGATTATGCTGATATTTTCAAAGGAAAGTTCAGAATTCGCTACAGACAATGCTTTCAGACCTGATGAGGTAGGGCTTTCAACCTTGTGGTCAGGCAAAGTAAAACCCAAGCAAAGCCTTTAATTTCTCAGATGTGATACCTCTTTCTTTGTGCTGAGGTGCACACTCTAGTTGGGAATGGTGAGCCCCAATTTAAGCACTTTGACTGAGTTGATTTTTACAACTGTTGAACCTGCGATTTGACTGGCTGCCAGCTGACCATTCTTCTGGATCAAACCCAAAGGGCCAGACAAAAGAATTCTCTTTTGTCAAGGATGTTTTCTTCATGTTTGAGATCTATGGATGGAAAATACTGTTATCACTTACCCACAAAATATAGATATTCTCATGTCACAACCATTTTCATTCTGTTGTGGCTGTGAGAGGTTTATTATGGAATATTTGTGACAGATGTCCTTTATGTGATATTCAACTCAAGGAGAAGGCACTGGTTTAATATCAAATGTCTGTCATTTCAGATGATGCTGGCTTTGATACCCCAAAATAATAATAACAGCAACAGTAATAATAATAATAATAATAATAGTAATAATAGTAATAATAATAGTAAGTTATGGATATTATAATTCTAAATCAAAGAGCTCATTATTTTTCACATCCCTGACAGGTTTTTTTTCTATTTCTTTGGTGATCATAAAGCCACTTTCATAACATCACAATCTCCTAACACAATGCTATAATTACATATTAATTTTCTCAATGCTGAAAAATACTTCTGTCTTGGTCAAAGAATTGAAAACAATGGCTCAGCTGACAGTGACATGTCATTTTAGATCAATACCTTGAGACAAGTTGAGCCACGAGTGAAACACAGCACAGAACTTACTGCAGCTACCTGCAAGCATAGTCCAGGATCTCTGAATCCCTGCATCAGTCAAACTGACCCTCCTCAACTTTGGAGTTGGTAAACATGATATCACAAAATCAAATAGGGAAGAAAGCAAAAAAACCCAGACCAAAAAACCCGCTGCCACCCTAAAACCAAAAGCAAACACCCTGAAAGAAAATGTATGTTTAAGGGGTCTATGTTGTCATACCTTCCACCTGGAAAAGCCAGAACTAAGTAAGGAGAGGGAGACTTAAACTAAAAGTGTGCCTATTTTTTCCCCTCAGCAAATAATTGGTGAACTGTGAATTTATACCTTGTATCATGAGGTACTACAGAACCCAGAGAAAAATAGATACTCAATTCCTACAGCTATTCTTCACCAGTGTCAGTTCTTAATGCATGGGATGAGGATTGGGGTCCGTCTGGCTTCAATCTCTGAAGGACACTACTTGCAGATGCTATATATAAGAAGACTGCTTATAAGAATATGTGCATTTTCTTCCCCCCCTGCCCAAACTGCACGGAAGAAACAAGGATATAAAACTTGTCTTTCTGTTTTCTGTAAAAGCAGCGCAAGAGTCACAAAGAACCATTAGATGCATACCAAGTTTCTGAAATAATAGGCGCCTTTTATTGTTTTATGTTGGTACCACGGAAGTGAAATAGTTAAATAATTTTGCCTTCTGTTGAAACAATATATCTCTTCATTATTATACATAGCTTTCAAACATACTATTATTTGAGGATATAATGTATCCAGCTGGTTGCTTACATAATCTTGAGGTTTAAATTTATATAGTAGGAGTTTTAGTGTATTTATGATGCTTATTAAAATGGTATTTTAAAATGTATTTTAAAAGTAACTTGTGCAATATATTATACAGTCTTGCTTAACACATACACAGAAACTTAAGAACTGATCCAGATTTTCTGTTCAGAACTTCAAGAACAGGTGAAAACATAAGACACTGGCAAAATACCTTATTTCCTGTAGACATGGCTTGCATTGTGGAACATTTTAGTTCTAGGTGAAAAAAAGATATTTGGGGGACCACTTTAGCTGAAAGGAAGTAGTACAGGAGATCAAATTGGTTTTTATGGGTGAAAACCAAAGTACTGGTTATCTAGGTGCCTGATTAATTGTCTGAGTTGACCTCTTTGATAACTCAACTCTTTCTCTCAAATTCCCTGGAAAAGCCTTGCATGTGTTTTGGTATGTTCTGGTGTAATGATGGACAATTGTTAAACGACCTACATTTCCATAAGTACTACTTTAGAAAATTGGGTGGTTTTTCAGCAGTTGAAATAATTAAAACCCCTTTTTTTTTTTAACTGTAGCTTGCACGTACCATTCCTCTGTGTGCTCCTAATCTGAAAAAATCTCTAGAGCACCTCTGTACACACAAGTAACATTGTCCAGATCACTAAAGACTTCCAAGTCCATGAATGCTCACATTTGGGCCACATGTAAAGCTCAAAAACATCTAGCCCAGGGGATGCTTAAAGCTTTCAGGATGTAGGATGAAGCCCAAGGTGGGAGTCTTCACTGAGGTATTCCCTTGCCTGTCTTGTGAACAGAGAGGGAAAAACAAAAAGTAACTTGGATTACCCAGGTGTTAAACTATCTATGTCCAGTTTTGAGAATGAGCAACCAAATCCTGCCAGGACAGATGGTTTCACCCTGCTAACAACAAATTTATACCTGATCACCCAGGTAATGTAGAAGCACAGAAGCCCGTCATCCATAGGCTCTCGGTTAGATGCATGGAATTTACCTAGAGCACAAAGATTGAAGGTAAGGATTTGCCACATTGCTTAGAAGCAACAGAAATGGTACCCTGCTTTTGCAGCAGTGCAACTCTTTGAAAATAGCAAGGCTTCACGGTGTAGTCTAGAATAGCACATGGTCCACAGAACAAAACAAAATTCAGCCTTAAATTGTACAGGTTTTTCAGCCAATGGCTTATCTGACAAATTTCAGTAATGGATGTGAGAAAAAGAGAGAAATGAGCCCTTCACATTTAAATTCAGGACATAAAGATACTGAGCAAAAATTCTGTTATCAAACTGCTGGTGAAAAAACTTGCTGGTGTGTTGAGAAATCCTTATGTATGTTGGACTAAGGTTTCTATCACACCTCACTGAAGTCCATGCTAAACATCCGTGACTTTCACCTCTGAGCAGAGGTATCTGTGAGAGTGTGGAGTGGTAATTTATGCTGTATGCTGAAGAGCAAGTGAAAAAGCAGAAACAGCAGATCCTTAGGGGTCTGTCTATTCAGTGCTCTGAAAACCCCATACAGCAGTCTCAGCGAAGGCAATGGTTAGAGCAGTGCTTGAAAAATCTGTGACAGATCCTCAGTGATTCTCTGAGGTAAGTTGTGCAAATTACATTGGTTTCATTTTGGAAACTGTTAAAAGTAGTCAACAATTAGTACAGTTGGGCTGGGACTTTGACGGTGCCTTAATTTTGGGTGCGATGAGCAGTTGAAGAGAACTGGGCATGCAGTTCAATATCTTTCCTGGAGCTTTTACAACATAAGGAATGGGAATAAAAGCTAGATTGTTTTATGTGGTGTTTTAGCCCTCCTAAAGCCTCCATCCCATGCCTTTCCCGTGCTATCTCAACACATCAAAAGCTAGGACCTTTTCTGATTACCTTCATAAAAAAAGCAAACTTAGTTCAAAGATCATCCTGCCTTGTCTGAAAAAAACACAGTGAATAAAAGCAAATCCCTCATCTGGCATACAAAGGTCTTTGGAATCATACAAATGTGTCACCCTTTCTCTGCATAGATTATAGAGCTGTTTTATTTTAATGCCTACTTGGGAATTATTGGATCTAAAGGTTCATTATGGGTTCCAGTTTGGGTAGGCCTAGTCCTATTTGGATAAATATATCATATTCAAAAGGACAAACAAAAGAAAAATGGGCCTAACTTGGTAAAATGATAATGATTCTTTGCGCTCAGAAACCAGATGGTCACATATCACCCCAATGCCTTTTTTGAACCGCTTTAAATTTTTTTGAAATCGCGGATAAACAATTTAGTCTCTCAATTAAGCATGTAAAGTACCGAAACAGAAGTTCTGACAGCAGCATGATAAGTAAACTGTGTTGTCAAATCCCCACCAGAAAGAATTTATTGGCAGTCTTTTTTTCCTTCTGAATAAATTTTGTTGACCAATTCTTCTGAAATGAAAATAAACAAACAAACGCATGAGGAGAACTTCCATCATAACAGCCTCATGCTGAATTACAGCTCAATTCTGTCAGCAGCTTCCTTCCTTCCTTCCTTCCTTCCTTCCTTCCTTCCTTCCTTCCTTCCTTCCTTCCTTCCTTCCTTCCTTCATTCCTTCCTTCCTTCCTTCCTTCCTTC